>LPNX010093802.1:203607-213607 GCA_001517045.1 Pseudotsuga menziesii | reverse complement strand
TTAACTTCGTCTCTGTTGCTATGAAATTGGATGATGTCTTTCATTGCATGGTTTATTTCTTGAATGTATTCACAAGCTTTCACAACTTTATCTTTCTCCCTCCTTATCTCTAGTAGTCGCCATAATGTTTCAGTAACATTCTTTCCAATATGCATTCTATCAAACAAATGAGCAATTTGTACATGCTCATAGTAGGAAAACCTGCTGAATTGAGTAGGATAACTTTTCATTCGTTGTGGAAACCAATGAATGCCTTCATGATCATGATGGACATCATGAATATTATTTTATCAATAAATTAAATCATAAATCAAATATGGCCAATGCAGTAAACAACTCATAATAAAAATTAAAATACATAACAATTCATATACGATGATCCATACGTACCATGATGACGATTTGTATTGTATTGCATATTCCAATGGTGAGGTGTCATTCTCCATGGTTTTAATGCAGTCTTGTGCTTCCCATTGAAAATAATTTTTTCAGTTGTTCTATACCTATGATTCTTAGAGAGGAAATGCCTATACTCATCAAACACCTCCTTTCTTAAGCTTTTTGAAAGACGAGATTTTATCTTAGGACCACAAACTAGACATGAAAATTTAACCTTTGTTTGAAGACCTACAATATTTAGATATGGAATATCTATGTCAATTATATTCATATATAAACTATTCTAACTACTCCATATAATTAAATGCAATTAAAGTGGAACTTAAAAATACAAACCACAAAATGAAGTTAACCCAGGGGTATCGTGTATTGTCCATACAACCATTGCATGGAATTGAAATTGCCTTTGTCGTATTGGTCTAGATACGTCATGCATAGTGATGCCATTCCATAACTTCAGTAGCTCATCTATAAGAGGTTCGATGTATACATTCATATCTTTGACTTGGAACTTACCTGATTGATTTGAAATACATATAAAATATATCATTATGAGAACCATTAAGATATATAAACCATGCATAAGAGTAAAATAAAAGGTATATATATCAAATTAGGAAACATAATATGACAAATGAGATGCCACAACTACATTATAATAAAATAGTTGTAGACACAAAAACCTGGAATAATCATCAACAACATTATGAGCTCCCTCTTTATTGATAACTATGGAGGAATGTCATTGTTGATATAAAAAATAGAACACACCGTGTAAATGGATTTCATCTATGTAAATGGATTAACACCATCTGCTGCCAAAGAAATCCTAAGATTACATGGTTCTTTTTTAAAGTGAGGCCACTTTTCCTCCATATCTCTAAAAGAAGAACCATCTGCAAGAATTTAGATAACATCATCTTGACTTCTATTTCTCCCATGGTAATCCATAAATTGGGCTATGTTTTTGCACCTGAATAGTTGTTGCAAGCGTGGAATGATGGGAATATAACAAAGAACCTTTTGAGGAACCTTTATTGTTACTTTATCTGTATGATATCTACTTACATGACATTCCAGATATTCTGTTGCAAATTCATGCTGATTATATATTGTCATCAAGGCATGCATGAATTGATTCATAATGCATTCCAATATTTTTCATCATGGAAGATAAATATTGATATGTGCGAGGTAAAATATTTGATTGTGGTAACAACAATTCATCTATCAAGCTGTTGCAGCCGCAACTGTTCTCCCCAAATTTCTTAAAAATTTTGGCCCCTCCTCATGATTTAGCGTTGTTCTTAAATCGTAGGATCCTGGAACTTATTGGTCGGGTTTTAATTTCGAATGATTGTGCAGACTGATTTTCAGCCAGTTTCAAGGGTTGCCTGTGTTTGAATTTGTTTATTGATCGTAGATGTGAGTTTGGTTTACTAGCCAGTGATAAATCGGATCTTTTGTTCTTTGAGTCCATGGTTTTGGAAGTAAAATTGGTTTTAAACCTTTGCTGATTTTTTGTTTTAAAAAATCTTCCAAACAGTTAATTTTTCTGTTAAATCGGGTGTCACACTATGCTAAATCGGCTGCTTTTGTCCTTTTCCCTTCCGCCATTGCAGCTCCCAAAGCGTCTTAGTGTCCGAAGCATAAAGAGCTCCAACTGCCGATGCATGTTGACCCTTTTCGTTGCGGACCCGTAGTTTTTCTCTTCCACCGTTGCGGCTGGGAAAGTCATTTGGCTTCCGATGTGGTTACCCTTCCAATTTCCGATTGGGAATTTTCCCACCTTTCGGTCACTTGTCTGTAACCTATGTCTCTTCCGCCATTGCGGCTGGGAAAGCCGTTTAGCCTCCGATGTTAATATCCTCCGATTGTCGATTTAAAGTATTCCCGCCTGCGGATTGGTCTACCCTTCCAATGTTGGTATTTTGAGCAGACAATGAGTCCTCGTTTCCTATTGTTGGTGGTTTTGTGCAAACCCGTGGATAAACAAAATAGTGATGTCGACGTTTAATAAAATTCAAATAATGGTGGTTCACCTAGCCATTTATTTTGGGTTGGTCGTTTCAGTTTGTATAATTTGCTGCTTTGTTTTATAACACAGTCCCAATTAATGATACAATTTGTTGAATCGCAGGTGGACTCAAAAGACGTTTTCAGACTACCGCGGCGTGAAGGCATAACAGGTTGTTTGGTGGAGGTAGAGCCGAAAAAAGCAGGATTGCAAGAAGAACAAATGAAGGAAAAGAAAAAATGAATGGTGACAAAGGAGAAGCTCTGAAAGGTCCAGCAGTTACCCAGTCAATCATGAGCATGCGCAGAAAAAATTGAGGAGTATGAAGCGTTGGGGAACTAAAAGGTCATACGTTGGGGGGCAGCCCAGGTGGTCGGCCGTTGTAGTTTAAATATTTCAAAGTAGAACTTAGAAAGGGATTTTTCCCTGGCAAACTTGGAAACCTTTTGCTTGTAAGAGGAACTATTTCATTTTACAAACCAGAAAGTGAAAATTTTTACCTATTGGAGAAAGTGCTATGTGGAATGGATCAATGCGTTTAAATGAGCAATGTTGAATATGAACTATTTCATTTTCAGCTGTGTCTCATTAGCTGTAAGAGTGTTCTAATTTCTTGAACCTATGTTCTTGTCTGAAGATTCTTCAATATTTTTATGGTGTTTTTCCACTACGAGTAATGGGATGTTTTAATTGTTGATGAGCTATATTGTCATGTATACTTTTACTTCTGTTTATATGTTTGGTTATAAGAACAACTATCTATGATTTTCCATAGAACTTGAATAGTATTGCATTACTCATGAATTAATATAGCTCTCTAGAGATAGTTTAGTTAGTTTATTTTGTTACTGTTTGTATGATTTAGATGCTTGTGAGTTCTAAGACGAGAGGTAAGAACCTACGCATCACATTGTGAATTCTCTTTGCATCTTTATAACTCTACATTGTTAATTAGGCACGTGCATGTCATAATTTAAGTCAAAATGCAAAAAACTCGATGGACCGGGCCGTAACTGGTAAAGCCCTTTGTTTTGTACTTGACCTACGTTAGCCAGACCGCAAATTGGACAGATTCCCTACACCAAAAATTCACAGGCTAGTTGGGAAAGTTGACTGGGGAGAATCCCTTACTGTTGTTTCCTGTTATTTTCTAGGCCTCAACAGTTTTGGGGCTAGAAGGAGGGCCACCAGTGCATGGCCGGCCGAGGAAACCCATTTTCCCGAGATTATTCCACTGGTAATAGTTCTGAAAGCAGTGGACTTCATAATCCAATTCCGGAAGAAAGGAATAGAGAACATCTCTATTATGTTGGCAACGAAGTTGTTAATGACCTGAGAAGACACACCAGGGCATATGTAAGGAAGATTGGAGGATTGCCAATTATCCCTAAATTTCCCAGAAGAGAATATAAAAAGAAAGATCGTCCTATAGTAGATGGCTCAGTGCTGGTTGGAGACTGGGAAGAACTTGTAGAAACAGCCTTACAGGAAGTTGTGCTACCTTTGAATCAAGAAGGACCAGATACCCCTCACAGTTCTCCTACTCATACTCCAGTTGGCTCACCTCCTCACTCTCCACCCAGACTCATGGCAGGTGTAAACGCAAATCAACCACCTAACCCACCTAATCCACCACCTGCATGGAGAGCCAGATCACCAATAAATATAACACCTCCGCTGCATGATTTACCTCAATCCTTTGACAAGATGTTTCCCAAGTTCGACCCAAATGAGAAAATACTAGTAGATGATCACCTACAAAGTTTTTACTTGGAAATTGAAGGATTAAGGGCTGAGGAGTATGAAGATGTAGTCTGCAGACTATTCCCACATACCCTTAAAGGAGATGCAGCATCATGGTACTTTGGGTTTCCTGCTAACTCTATCCCTGATTGGGATACCTTCGAAAGAATTTTCAAAAGTAAGTATGCAATTCAGAAAACTCATGCAGCCCTCATGAAAGGGATATGTGCTTTGAAGAAAGAAAGAAAGGAAAAGGTGCACAGTTTCACCCAAAGGTTTGCAGCCTATCTCAAAAAAAATTCTGAAACGGATAAACCTTCAGACAAAGTTCTGATTGAATATTACACTTCAGCTTTAGGCCCTGATTTGGCCATGTTTTCCAAAGGTAGGGCCAAGCCTACTTTGACAGAGACCTATGAAGAGGCAGAAGTAGTGGAAGCTGAAAGAGAAAGTATTGAAGATTATCCAGAACAGTCAGGAGAGAAAGGTACAGGAAGGAAATCCTTATTGTTTACTAAGCCTAAGGAAGAGAAATCTCCAGATTATAAAAATATGGAAAAAATGATGCAGAAACTTTCCAACAAAATCATAGATTTGGAGAAAAAGAAGGAAACACAAAAGTTTTATAAGCCATATTATAAGAAAAGAGAGGATAACAATCAGTCTCAACCTCCTCCTCACAATACTGCATCCATGAATTTAACAGAGGTAGGCATGGACAATTTTTGTACTTTCCACCAACAGCCACATTCTGAAAAGAATTGTCCTGAATGGATAAACTGGATGACATTGGTCATGAATTAGCTGTTGGATTCTAGATTAACAGAAGATGGAGATGAAGAGAGAAAAGAGAATACTACGTCAACAAAGGAACAAGAAGAGGAAACCATGGTTTTGTGGGATTCTGTTTCATTATTTGATACTAAAG
Source organism: Pseudotsuga menziesii (assembly GCA_001517045.1). Taxonomy (NCBI): domain Eukaryota; kingdom Viridiplantae; phylum Streptophyta; class Pinopsida; order Pinales; family Pinaceae; genus Pseudotsuga; species Pseudotsuga menziesii. Next base: position 208,520 of record LPNX010093802.1, on the reverse strand, counting down.
AGGAAAAGAATCAGGGCTACAAGGACGTCATGGAAACCAATGTGGCAACAAGGAGCCAAGGGCCAATTAAAGAAAACAGTCTCATTCTACCAAAGATCAAAAGGCTGCAAAGAAATGTAAAGAAATTTCAAAATAAATCCTTAGCTGATAAGATTCCAGAATTCACTATTACCAGCCAAGATCCAAAGCAGAATAATTTGTTGGCTAGGCCAAAGGAAGGAAAGATGAATGCTGATAAACCTCATCCCATTGAGTAGCCGATGGATTATGACATCGTGGAGGATTTAAAGAAGGTAAAAGCAAATGTTCCACTATTCGAAATGTGTAAAGTGTCGTAGCAAAAAGAAAGACTATTAAAAGCACTTGAAGCATCGGATGAGAAGCTTCCCATTGACAATCAACCTCAGGAAGAAGAAGAAATCAGAGAAACCAGCATTGGAGGTAAGTCTAAGAGAAAACAACCACCTTTCCTCCTCACGTTTGAAATTTTCAATCATAATGTGCACAATTGTCTGGTAGACTCAAGGGCATCGGTTAATGTCATGCAAATATCCGTCTGTAAAAAGATAAATGGGAAGCCTAAGCCATCCACATGGAGGGTTGTTCAGTTAGACAGGACGGATGTCAAGGTGATTGGTGAGATGGAAGACGTCCTAGTCCATATGGCATCCAATGATAAAGTGTGCCAAGTCATTAATATCGTGGTTGCTGATATACCAGATGCTTAAGGTCTTGTCCTGAGTAGATATTGGTTGGCCAAACCAAATGGATATTTTGCCTCGGATTGGTCGCATCTATGGCTGCCATACAAAGGAAGTCTGAACCAGATTAAGATTTTAAGGGAGCCTCACATGAAATACAACGTTACTCAATTGGATGAGAAGAATGAAATAGTGGATTCTGTATTGGGAAACTATTTTTTTGAGTTGGAACCAGGAAATTACCAAGAAGAAGAAGCCATCAACACATCAGACACTCAGCCGGATCTCCTTCGATTCTCACAGGCTGATGAGATTGACTGTAACATAGTAAACTTAGCAGTAGGAGTAGATTTGCATTCAGTAGTTAGTGATTTTTGGACTTTGTTTTTTGATGGCTCTAAGATGTTAGAAGGGTCAGGGGCTGGCTGTGTCCTGATCGACCCCTAGAAGAATAAAAATTTTCTCTCATGTAGATTAGAGTTTGAATGTACTAATAATACAGCTGAGTATGAAGCGTTGGTGCAGGGATTGAGGAAAGCGATTGAATTAAAGGTAATTAATTTAAAATTTTTTGGAGACTCTGAAATTATTGTGAAACAAATCCGGAATAAAATACATTGTGTTTCCCTCACTTGAAAGCTTACCAAAATGAGGTATGGGACCTGCTTAAATGTTTTAGTACATTCAATATTATTTCAATTCCAAGACTTAAAAATGCAGCAGCTGACTTGTTGGCCACATCAGCTGCTAGGCTCGTACCCACTAATAACCGATGCTCTATCGAATTTCTTTTTAGGCCCTCAGTATCGGATATGATCACCAACCTGCGAGTGTTCGACGATGATCAGGAGATCATAGAATGCTTAACAAATGACGAGGTGTTCAAAGGGGCGATTATAGACGATGAAGAACATCAGGCTGAGATGAAATATGACAATTTCATCCCTAAAGGAGTCAGAATGTTGGAAATAATGTTCGATTTAAATGAAAAGTTTAGAAGACCAGCCAACGTGAAGACTCACAGCTCATCTCTACAGTTCGAGCTGATAAATTTAGGGACTGAGGTGAGTCCTAAATTTGTGAACCGTGGCAAATGTTGTTCACCAGTGGAAAGAGATAAGTTCGTCACTCTATTTAGACAATATAAAGATGTTTTTTCCTGGACATATGAAGATCTGAAAACATACGACACCAGAATCATTAAGCATGTTTTCCCCATCAAAGCCGGCATCAAGCCGTATTAGCAACCTTTAAGGAAAATGCATCCAAAATTGGAACCGCTGATTCAGAGTGAAGTGAAGAAATTATTGGATCCTAGAATCATTTTTAAGGTCAGACACTCAGAGTGGGTATCAAATCTGGTACCAATGAGAAAAAAATCTAGAGAAATCAGATTATGCGTGGATTTCAGAAATCTAAACTGCGCTTCCAACAAAGATAACTATCCTGTGCCACCCATGGAGCAATTGCTGCAAATGGTCTCAGGTTCTGAGCTGTTTTCGTTATTAGACGGTTTCTCTGGTTACAATCAAGTATTAGTAGCCAAAGAAGACAGATTGAAGACAACGTTCAGGACCAAATGGGGAACCTTTGCGTATAGGAAAATGCCCTTTGGGATTATAAATGCTGGAGCAACGTTTCAGAGAGCTATGGACATAGATTTCCACGGATTGATTGGCTGAAGTGTTGTAGTATATCTTGATGATATTACAATATTCTCTAAGAGAAGAGAAGAGCACGCGTTTCACTTAAGGAAAATTTTCAAACGCTGTCGAAAATATGGCATCTCACTCAATCCTAAGAAGTGTGTGTTCACTGTCATGGAGGGCAAGTTGCTAGGTCACATAGTTTCGAAGAAATGAATCTCTATATATCCAGAAAGAATTAAGGCTATTGAACAAATCCCCTTGCCCCATAATAAAAAGGGGATGCAATCATTTATGGGAACGATAAACTTTGTGCGAATATTTGTGCCTGATTTTGCTCAGATTGTCAAGCCGTTGTAGTAGATGGTAAAGCAAAATGCACTATTCAAGTGGACTGAAATTGAGAAGAGCGCATTCAGCAAAATCAAAATTGTTGTTGCACACGTACCCTCCTTGAAAATCCCATATTTTGACAAAGATTTTATCTTGTATACCTTTGCATCCGATGATTCACTAGCAGCTGTGCTCACCGAAAAGGAAGATGGAGGGGATGAATTCCCAATATCCTTTATGAGTACTAGTCTACAGGGGGGTGAATTGAATTACCTAGCTGTTAATAAACAAGCTTACGATGTATTCAAAGCAGAAAGCAATTCATGCCTTATATTTTAAAAAATAGAACCAAGGTGATCATCCCCTACCTAGCTGTAAGGTCTCTTCTTGTACAGAAGGAGTTAGGAGAAAGAAGAGCCAACTGGGTAATAGCTCTTCAAGAGTACGACCTTGAATTCAAGCCAACTTCTATAGTTAAAGGACAAGGGTTGTGCAAATAGATGACTGAAAATGAAAAAAATGAAGAACACACATGGGAAGATGAAGCCGAATTACATGTAATGGAGGTATGTCCTTTTTTTATAGATCCCGAGTCTTGGTATAGAGACCTTGTGCATTACCTGCAGGTAGGGCTATTGCCAGAACATTGGAATTCTAAGCAAAGAAGAGCACTATGTCTTAAATCAGCTTCCTATCAACTTGTTGAAGGAGTATTATTCAGAAAGAATTATGACAGGGTTCTTGTTAGATGCTTAGAAAAGGAAGATGCAAAGAAAGTAATGTGAGAATTGCACGACGGTGCTGCTGGGGGACATTATTCAAAAGATACTACGGCGCACAAAATCCTCAGAGCCGGTTACTATTGGCCTACGCTCTTCAAATATGCACACGCACATGTCAGGAAGTGTGATATTTGCCAAGAGTGTAGTGGGAGATAGCCTAAAGCAGCAGCACCCCTAAAGCCTGTGATGATCATAGAACCATTCGAGCAATGGGGGTTGGATATCATTGGAGAAATAAAACCAAATTCCTCCCTACAACACAAGTACATTCTGACTGCGACCGATTATTTCACTCATTGGGTCAAAGCAGTTCCGCTGCACAAGATAAATCAAGACGAGGTCATCATTTTCCTGCAGGATCACATCATGACCAGGTTTGGAGTTCCAGTTTCATTAGTTTTTGATAATGCTGCATATTTTTTATCAATTAAATTAAATGCTTTTGCTCATGATAAAGGGATAAAATTTCACTATTCTGCTAATTAATATCCACAAGGAAATGGCCTGGCTGAATCCACTAACAAAAACTTGATTAGGATTTTAAAGAAGACCATGATAGAAAACCAGAGGAGCTGGCACTGTTATGGAGAGAAATTCCTATGGCTTGGGGTACCACAACAGACATCTAGACTCCAGAAATCAATATTTCCCAATATGCAATAGAAATTAAAACCATCTAACACTAAAGGATCGAATCTTGTACCTTATTCCGGACGGTTGAAGTAGATCCCCGTTGAGCTTTCCAATCTTCAGCTTGAATTTTTATAGCACGTCCTCAACAACAAGTAAACAATACAAGCATACTATATTTCATGGTGTTAGATCTATTCTAGCATATATAATCAATAATGTATAAGCATTTGACATATTCCAATGGATGCAACATTCATTCAAATACACATTACTGGACAGGAAAAGATATTTCTATTAATATGAATCAGAGATTACAAGTGACAACCTCTGACGACACGTCTACGAACCGGAGAAACTGAATCCCCCACTTGGGCCTCCACCACCTCAATCCTCCATCACTCCGATAGCAAGCTCACTAACAAAGGCAAGCTTGGGAAGAACACAACAGTGCTCCAAAGGGACAAAGGGATGTAGACTCAAGTATAGTTCTAGAAACAATGGACTATAGTTTTGGTACTCTCAATTCTCTCTTCTTCTTTTCAATGTCTCAATGGTTCCTTATATAGCTTTCCAAAGTGATGCTGAAAGGTCGAATCCGTGCGATCTCAAGGCATATGGAAGGCCAGGAATCCTATGAGTCGGATTCAAGACAAGGAATGGTCCAACAGTTTTGGATTATGCACACATCCCGATGTACGCGACTATATAGGGAATATCCACGTATGTACGCGGTTATCGGGGAAAAGGCTGCGTATATCATTTTTCTAATGTTTTTAGGGATGGTCAATGATACATCAAAAGACAATAAATGGTACATA
>LPNX010093802.1:130926-195169 GCA_001517045.1 Pseudotsuga menziesii | reverse complement strand
CTGGAAGTGATTAAGGAAAGTCATCGCAAGGTCGTCGAACAAAGTAAAGGCACCCCTAGGTAACTCTATGTACCATTTCGCCACAGGCCCTGTAAGGGTGCGTTTAAATAGTCTCAAGCGGACTGAGTCCTGATGCAATGAATTGGAAGAGCACCATAGGTGGAATGTCGTGACGTGTTCACTCGGATCCTCTCTTGGTTTGCCTTCGAACTTAGGTATGTCCGAAGGAAGCTTGGTAGGGACAGCCGGCCAAGACGGGTCATGAGCCACAGGATCATTCGTAAGTCTCGATAAGTCAGGTAAATTGAGTGTTGCGAGGAAAGGGAGCTTAGCATGATGAGGTTTAGGGACCGCTCCCTAGTTCACATAGGATTGATTACCACCATGACCTTGGCCATAGTGACCTCCTCCTGTATGACCCGTATAGGGTGGCGTGGAAGTCACATAATGAGGTGGACCTTGACTAGTAGGAGCTACAAAGCCATAGTTGGGAGAGTAAGCAGGTTGTGAATACCCGCCTCTGTAAGGTTGAGAGACCTGTCCATACTGCACCCCATAGTAGGGTCCATAGGTCATCGGCTGCGATGCCCCATGAGACACTCCATAGGTAGGAATATACATTCCGGAAGTAGGAATATACATACCGGAAGTAGGGATATATGTTGAAGAAGTAGCAACTTGACCTCTAGAAATATGAACATAACCTCCCAAAACAATGGGTGGTATGTAGGCTTGAGACACAACTAGTCTAGTAATCGCAGTACGGATCTGACTCATAGCTACATGACGACTCGAAGGACCACGAGAGTAAGGTGGAGGATTCACATTTGAAGAACTCGGAAGCGAGGACGAAGGAATCTTTGTAAGAAGATATGTGCTAGTGCCTATCGTCACTCGTCTAGAACCTGGTATCGCTATGGGATCACTAACTCTAGACCTAGAAGGTACATAAGATGTAGCTTCCACTGCTGGGATGGAAGGTGCAATGTGACTAGTACTCCCAAACCTCTCCGCAAGGTAAGGCATGGGAATGCCCCCAGGTATAGTGTTAGGATCAAAGTCGGAGTCAACATGAAATGTCAAATCATGCATAGGAAAACCAGTGGTAACATAACCACCATAGCTGGTGGTAGGAGGGTCAAAATGAGTCTCGGCATCTTCCGGCATTCCATACCGGTATCGGGTCAATGGGGAATCTAGCCTAGTATGAGTAGGTCTATCATGTAAAGATCCTATCTGGGAAATAACGGGACTGATCTCAGCTAGGTCAGGTGAGGGATCATATGTAGGAGTAAGTTCCCCATTGTCAATACGAATAGGAGGAGGTGGGTCAGGAATAATCTCTGAATGATCCTCCATGGTGTGTGAATCAATGTGTGACACAGTCCGCCTGGACCGACTAGGCCCCTCTCCCAAAGGAGGAGGAGAAGTGGAAGGCGGAAGTCCTACTAACCGACGAGAATGGCGCGGAACTGCCCCCGACTCCACAATGACTCAACAAAAAATAAAAGACTCTCTATTTACGTCAACCCTAGGCCAACTAGCGTGTACAGAGCAATCACTATCAAATCTAAAGCCAAAAGCAAGCAAACAAGGGCTGGATAAGTGAGCTCCAAAATGTGGCCGGTATGTCTCACCTAGGAGAGGCTTGAGAGGCCCTTGTCACCATAAGCGGAGGTTCGAAACCAATTATTGTGGCCCTCAACTTCAACGCGTATAGCGACTGTGATGTCCGAACCCAACCTGGCCGGGACACATGCAGAATAACCTCTACAAGTACCCCCTCGATATCCTAGGTAAGGTCACTAAGGTCACCTCGATATAATCAACGCTCAGGCGGACAGTCGCAGGTGGGATTGACCGTATGGGCAGGGTAGCAAAGCCCGAAACTCCCGAAAGAGCCCCCAGATACGAATACAATCCTGGCTATATCGCCGGTGTTACACAGTTACCAACCAGGGGTTATCCCGATCAACAACTACTCACACTACCTAGTGCTTAACTCCCTTTTGAGAGGAGCTTCTTGAGAACGCTGGTTATATAAAGGATTTCACACACTCCCTGGACAGACACCTAGTTGTTGTAGTTTAGTGATCTTGGAGAATTAACTTTCAATGAACTATTCCAAGATCCTAAAACCTAAGCTTGTTGGTGCACCCTAAAAAGAAAAGAGTGTAATTCATTTTATTTAGCGTTGATTCTAGTTTGGCTTTATTTACTCAAAAATAGGATATGGTCGTGCAACTAATGGTGTTATGACGCAACAATAAGTAAAATGCACACCTAACAATCAATGCAAATGCATTGTGTCCATTAAAACAGGGTATGCGTACTACGTGAATGCACAATTTCTTCTTCAAATGCTGAATGCAAATTTCCCTATATGAATTCCTAACTATTACTCCAAAGCAAATCTAGATCTAATGCAAGTACAATGCAAAATGCATAATGCAATGCATGATGATAAGAAAATATTTAGGATTTTTTGAAAATAAAGAGATACAAAAAGCAAGAGAATGATTCTAACCACCCCAGACTCTGCAAGCACACATAAACAACATTCCATCAAATAACTAAGGCAAAAGGACTCTAATGCACTAATCTCAAACAAAAAATCAAAGATGCCATGATAAGAACTTTCCTAAAAAAAAACAATTTAGGCTAAAAAAAACGTTTCTGGTCAAAAATAGAGGCCTTAACAGACTCAGGCAGTGCCAAAGGAGACTCAGCAACTAATAGCATTCACCCAGCAATCCACAATCTTCCACAAAAAGGTAAAAACCTGGGTATACACGACTGTGCGCAGTGAACCCGTGTGTATACGCAGAAATTCCAGAGGAAACCGCGTGTATACGTGACTGTAAATGACAAACCCGTGTATAGGAAAAAAAAGATGCAAAAATTCAGGCAAACAGATAGGCTGAGACTAAATTCACACCAATCAGGCTCTACCTGGCACAAATGCCCCCATACCCGACACAGAAACAAGAGCGAGAGAGCACTTCAAATACATTGAATGCCAAAAGATCAACCCCCAAAGGACAATTACTAGGAACTCCCCAGCGGAGTCGCCAATTCTATTACGGAGAGAAATTCCTATGGCTTGGGGTACCACAACAGACAGCCAGACTCCAGAAATCAATCTTTCCCAATATGCAATATAAATTAAAACCATCTAACACTAAAGGATCGAATCTCGTACCTTATTCCGGACGATTGAAGTAGATCCCCGTTGAGCTTTCCAATCTTCATCTTGAATTGTTATAGCACGTCCTCAACAACAAGTAAACAATACAAGCATACTATATTTCATGGTGTTAGATCTATTCTAGCATATATAATCAATAATGTATAAGCATTTGACATATTCCAAAGGATGCAACATTCATTCAAATACACATTACTGGACAGGAAAAGATATTTCTACTAATATGAATCAGAGATTACAAGTGACAACCTCTGACAGCACGTCTGCGAACTAGAGAAACTGAATCCCCCACTTGGGCCTCCACCACCTCAATCCTCCATCACTCCGATAGCAAGCTCACTAACAAAGGCAAGCTTGGGAAGAACACAACAGTGCTCCAAAGGGACAAAGGGATGCAGACTCAAGTATAGTTCTGGCAACAATGGACTATAGTTTCGGTACTCTCAATTCTCTCTTCTTCTTTTCAATGTCTCAATGGTTCCTTATATATCTTTCCAAAGTGATACTGAAAGGTCGAATCCATGCGATCTCAAGGCATATGGAAGGATAGGAGTCCTATGAGTCGGATTCAAGACAAGGAACGGTCCAACAGTTTTGGATTATGCACACATCCCGATGTACGCGACTATATAGGGAATATCCGCGTATGTACGCGGTTATCGGGGAAAAGGCCGCGTATATCATTTTTCTAATGTTTTTAGGGATGGTCAATGATACATCAAAAGACAATAAATGGTCCATAGGGAATAATGAGTCTGCAGCGGGATAGGGGAAGGCCATACAATGTGTGATTCACCTAGTGTGGTGAAATCCGCTATAACAGGCACTCAGTGCTACCAAACGCCCTTTGGGCTGATAGAGTCACCCCCAAGTCTGCGATACGAGTGTCACCGTATACCCTTGTGTATGGTAAAGAATCCATTCTTCCCCCCAACATCATGCTACCCTCTTCCATAATAGCTCAAGAGTCGAGAGGGTCGAAGAATGAATTTTTGCAGATGAGGATATGCAATCTTCTGAAAACAGAAGAGGCTAGATCTAAATCCAGGGAACGCTTTAAGCAACAACAAGAGTTAGTAAAGAGATGGTTCGACAAACATAAAGCTGGAACAAAAGACTTTGAAGTAGGAGACTTAGTCCTCAAATAGGATCACCCCCATGACGAGAAAGGAAAGCACACTAAATTCCAGCAGTTGTGGGTAGGCCCTTTCCAGATTGCAGCAAAGCTTGGCCCTTCTACTTATAAGTTGCAAGATCTACAGGGGTGGGAAGAGAACTTACTAGTGAATGGTTTGGTTCTCAAGCCTTATTTTTCTTGAGTTTCATTGAGTTCTTCTGTCTTGTATATAAATAATCTGTTTGGCTGTCTTTTGAGTCATGTTTTTTTAGTTTGCTTAGATTGATTTTTCTTGATTCCAATAAAGGGAACGAAACTGCGGTTGCATGGAGAACATCAAAATGTTTGGGAATGATCAACATTTTTGGGTCTCAGACTGTGTGTTTCCAAAATAAATTCTTCTAGTTTAGCAGTTTTCTCGAATAAGCTCTGTGTGCATTGAATTCCTGCTTAACCCCTGTGAAATAAACCGGATTTGAAGAGTCTGGAATGCTATGTTGAGGCTCCATCCACGTCACACTTAAAATGTTCTAAGGAGCGACCGCAGAGGACCCATGGAAAGGATCAAGGTGAACAGTATATTAAATATAAATGATCCCATGCCAAGAAATGAATCCCAAAAGGAAAATAGGAGTCAAAAACTCCTATGCAAGCATTATACATCAAAGAAGATGTTGAATCATAAGTACTAAATTGCCGAAAGATCCTCTCCATTCGTGAGCTGAAACATGAAGTACACCGCTCACACAAAACGACACTATGGGATAGAGGATCCTGAATTAAAATTCAGTAAGAAAGGCATGCAGGAGGACTCATATAAAAAGGGACAAAAGTCCAGAAGCACAAAAAGTGCTAAAGTGGAATGGGAATGAGGAACAAACGAATATTTCTGTTTACCATATGCTACAACCCTGTGGTGTCCAAGCTATCTGCTACCTAAAGACAAAAGTAATAATGAAACTCATCCTCTTGCCTCAATAGAGTTATCTGGACTTGAAAATCTTGGTTTCCATTCTCCCAAATTGGACTATCATCAATGATTAAAGGTACACACTTCTGTCATTTGAGAAATCCGGATAGCTGGAAGAATTCAATAGATTCATTTATTGTTAAATAGTCTGTGACTCAAAGAACAATCACCCAGAGATCTAGGTTCACCAGGTGATCGCCAGTTGTTGTATCCACAACCGTTCTCCCCAAATTTCTTAAAATTTTTGGCCCCTCCTCATGATTTAGCGTTGTTCTTAAATCGTAGGATCCTGGAACTTATTGGTCAGGTTTTAATTTCAAATGATTGTGCAGACTAATTTTCAACCAGTTTCAAGGGTTGCCTGTGTTTGAATTTTTTGATTGATTGCAGATGTGAGTTTGGTTTACTAGCTGTTGTAAAGGAAAGTATCCTATGGCTAGGGTTTAAGAGGCCATCAACATACTGGGGTTGAAAGACAGATGCACAATGTTCAACAAGCATATATAAGCAAGATCAGAGATGAGAAAGGTCCACACCTGATTAACTAAAGGATGGTCTAATATTTCTCTTCAATCCTCTTCTTGCTCCTCTCGCTCCAAGACACCTACAAAATAAGTTATACCTTCCTCAAACCATTATGACCACATATAAAGAAATGATAATCAAATAAATCTAAAATAATAATCTGAATAACATCATCATATGATCCTAAATAGAGATTCAATCACAAATTGAACAATGATTTGGGAAGAAGAAGGACATCACATCTTTATTAATCTTGAAAAAAAGTACAAGTATACCTTCTCTTCAAGTTTGGCACCTCACAAAACCTTGATCCGGTTCTGCTGCTTCTCTTCTCCAAAGAACTCAGCCTCCAATCTCTGCAACACAAGGGGAAGACCTCCAGGGCAAAGGTGTGGAAAAAGAGAGCTCCAATTCCTCCAGCATAACAATGCAGAAATTCCAAGTCCTCCCTTATGGACCTCCCTACCTCTATTTATATGGTAAAGGAATAGTTAGGGGTGAAGACAAAGTGGTTACAACTGAAGAAATCAGTTGCATAACTACCCAAACTAACTCAAAAGGTGTGTTTTTATGTTTTAATGTTAAGAGACCTATTCGCAACTATGGAGAAGGACAACCCATGAATGATCCACAAGTTTCCATAAGAGCAACCTGCGAATACAAGCATCTGCGACTTTTAATACATAAGACTCGCGTATGATTCGCGACTTGCCTATAAGGAGAGTCATGTATACACAAAAAATACATTTTTAAGGTATTTCTAGGCATTTTAAGGCTTTGGTGTCTTCTGGAAAGTTTTAGCTAACAGAAATAAATTTCCAATGGTGTAGATATGAGGTCAAATGGAGTTATAGAACTCAAGATATGAGTCCTCCAAGATAGGTGTCTTTTCAGTGACTTTCAATGACTTTCATGAAGTGTCGTCATGGAAATGTCGACATGCGACGGGATCATGGGAAAGTTGTCACAGGAAGAGAAGTGTCATTTTGAGCTATAACAGATGCCCCCTAATGTGTGAGCTTAGAGGGGAAGACAATAGCCAAAATACATTATAAAGTAAACAACTGAGTATGGATAGAGCAGAGAATCCAAGATCGAAAGGCTCGAGTGAAGGTACTTGAAAGAGAGATAAATGTCAGAAAAAACTGATCTCTGGCACATACACGTCCATATACAAAACATCACCATAAATATATAGGTGGATCCAACATACATATAGCTGATGAAACTATCATGGTCGCTCAATATGCAAAAAGGCACCATATCAAATCTAAAGGAGTCATGCCACAAATGAACAAGGTGGATCCATACTCAAAAATCGATCATAGCCAAAAAAATACAAGGTGGATCTATGTCTCAGCAAAATGTCATATAAAATGTAACAAGGTCTTGTGCAACTTGGGAAATATCAAAAGATGGCAATGCTACCGTCGGCCCAAGGTCTTCAATCCAAACCACCCAAAAAAGGTACGAATCCCAACCATGCGAATAAAGGGAGCTGAAGTCGAACATGGAGGAAACCGTTTGATTACCGGTCAATAATGAGAATCGTTAACAAATGCGAGGGAAACCACCAGTAATGAAAATGGTCCTATTGATGGGCGTAGATGACTATGCACGCAATGGGGAAGACAACCCAGACCGGGATCCTTAAAGCAGGCTCCAAGCTGTTTGGGATGGTTGTTCCCGACAAATTTAAAGGCTCTGTTAGCCTGAAAGTCTAACTATATAAAAATCTAAGAAATAGATCTAACACTACTGATTATTTATCAGAAATGTATCTATGTCTGTACAAATTAATAAATGTTATTAATTACAGTATTAACCAACTAAGTTAAATCAATTTATAAAGATAGAAAATTAAATAACTATTAACAAGCTTGATTAATAACAAAGATACATTATATACATCGATACATTAATCAAAAATGAAAAGAATAATCTGCATATGACATGAGTATAAACATCTGTTTCAAATAGATTTTTTAACAATATAATTAACAGAAAAGAAAAACATATTATCCTAACCTACGTACTATCCTGATCAGGAGCAATGCGAAGTTTAAACTGAAATCAGATCTACTAACAGGACTATCAATAATCTTGAAAATCTTTGAAATAAACTTAGAAGTCACCAAGATCATACAATAGACGCGTAAACCACGTACGTAACGATGTCAGTCATCAATTTACAACATGGCATTCATTAACAGATCGATAATCAGCATAAGTCAATAGTCATATATAATATATTTGCACAACTTCTTAAAAGAGATTATGACAAACATGAATGATATAGAAAAGCAGTAACAAGACCAGGGATAGCATAAACACATGTGCAAAGCATAAAACTGTAAACATATATATAAGTTATCACCAGTTTAAAGACTGTATCTGCTGACAGGCAACTGTCTTGCGTTACAGAAAATCAAACTGCAGTCTTGTTGTCTATTTTCCCCAAACTATCGACCCCATATCCCACATGCTATCTCCCCTTAAATACATGTAATCTCCAAAGATAAATAGTCTTAAAAAATAGAGATATCCAAAATCAAACCCTCTAACCAATTTCTCTTAAAAATGACAAGTAAGACATGTCATTTTTCCATATACGTGAAAATGCCTAGAAATGGTAAAGATTCGATCCATAAAAATCGAAGACTTCAACGATGAAACAACACCTGGAAAGCCTGATAGTCGATTTGTTCCAATCAATGTGGGGGATCATCCAAAAAAAAACAACCATCAAAATCCGAGCAATAACAACAACCATATCGCCTGCAATACACCAGATAAATATAATAAAATTAACACACATATAGAAATCGAAATGTCAAAAACTATATAATAAACAAAAATAAAATAAACCAATACCTGTACAGAATAACTTCAAAATTGGAAATCGATACCAAATACACCCCAAAAACATTACAAATTTACAGGTACGTTGAAGACTTGGATGTTCACACCACTCGACTAACTCGACGACTGAACCTTAAACTGCATAAGCGCAACCTAAGCATTAAGCTCCCGAACCTTTTCTTCGTTGTTATCATTCTCACTCTGTAATTTTAGAACCCTTCTAATCAGCTTATTCTTATGGTTTTTTAGACGCAAGAGATGTTTATCATTTGATTCTATTTTCTGCTTTAACTTAAGATTATCGGCCTACATCAAATCGCGATTGGCTACTACTTCATTTACCCTTTCTTCCATCCTACGTATTTTGTCTAAGAGACAATTCACAAACAATGGGTGCATCATATCCCCAACTTCATGAAAAACAGTCGAGCTTGTCTCTACAGACTTCTCTTTAGATGGAAGATCAATAACAGGATCCTCCCGAACGTCTTTATCAAACACAGAAATATCCTTACCAATCATAGGAGGACTCTCATCAACAAGTTTCGAAATGAACTTAGGCTGAACATTATTATCATTAATAGGTAGTGGAAAATCTGCTTCTTCATCATCTATGATAACAGTCTCAACCTGAACACTATCAGTCACGGGGGTTTTGACAGTATTACCTTTTGCCATGATCCTAGTAAATCTACCCACCAACTTGGCTTTCGGTCTGTCTCTTCCACGATTGCAAATTTTATCAATATTGTTTTGTGGCATAATCGGTGATAGAGATGAAAATCTCCTCACGCGTTTAGAAACCAGAGGAGTATCAACACTTCTCACTGGAGTAAACACAGGATCATTGCAAGGTTCAGGACTCATACGGCCAGTGTTTGACAGGGGTTTACGTAAAGAAGAGACCGAAACTGGACTCGGATCTTTATTCTTGTTGAATTCCTCAGGGTTGTCAAACAAGCAATGGCAGAAATGGGAAAATCCATTGGACTCAACGAACTCATCCCAGGACAGGTTTGACTTCAACAGCTCCTTATCAATTAACATGCAGACTAAGCCATGGTGAAAGAGACTATGACTAACATGCTTAGGACCCTTTTTAATTGCCGCAGACATCTTAAACAGACTTTGCAACAGATAATAAGGTAAGTTCAGTGGGAAACCTATAAATGTAGACATCAGCCTGAGATGATAGATGTACGCTGAAGACAAGCGACCTTCACAAGTCAGGTATCTGTGGATCAAGTCCAGAACAGGGCGCCACTCCTTTTTGAAGTACTTGCGAGCTACTCCACTGCAGAACGATACTTATTGACCAGGGTTCTTTAGTAGCTGCCGCCACTCAATAATGTCCATTCTCTTATATTTAAAACACCTCTCGCCAGTCAGTGACAGACTAGTGGCAAGCGCCACTGATCGCTCGTCCACCCAAAAATGGAGATCACCCACTTCAGCCTGAAAATCAACCAACAATACAGCAAAAACCCTCGTGACCTCGGGGTTCGAATCCAAGAATTTTCTTATAAATGACATCCACCCAATAGCCTCGACCTTTGCCAACAGCTCAGGGTTCGAATCCAGCAATTTCATTTCGCAAGGCTCGACCCTCACCATCGACGCCATGACTGACCGTGTCAAGGCACGTAGCCACACACAGAACAAATACCACAACTCGACACAAGACAGTAAATTAGAGACCGAGCACTTCGGGTAAATACTGAGCAAGAACAAGTAATGAAACTTAACCTTGTGATAAGAAAAATAAGCCATGAACAAATTCAGACTACTCCCCTGCAAGTTTGGCATAAACGAAGACATTATCGCTCAGACAGGTAATCGATTAATGAGGAATGATGGTGGAAGACTCTAGATAACTCATGTTATCATTATTTATCCGACATTAATGATATGAATCCCTTCGCTGTATACAAAATAGGTGTTCCATCGACAGATAGCCACGATGGAGGACAAGTACTGGGACTTAAACGTGATGGACAGGGTTCAGTACCAGTGTAATGATACCATCTCGACTTCGCAATAGGTGGATCAGAATTGGAGGCGACGGCATAAATTGATCTGATGATAAACCATAATACATGTCACCCTTACCATAGATTCAAATTACCCTTCAAAGGTGGCGGACAATACAACATAATACAAACCATCAAGTCGAAACTAGACTTTGGAATATAAACCATATAAAAGTCGACACAAACAGTTAATATCAATGATGGTTTGTAAGCTTAGGATATGGCACGTAAGACATATGTCCTTGGACACTCTAGGCTTTATCAGAGTTATAAATACCCGACCATTGATAACCATTAATCAGACTACACATGAAATCCATAATAATGTGACAGACCATACCAAGATCAACTATTCCAATATCGTGACATTTTAAAAAATTATAGTAACAAAATCAAACAATAAAATCAATTTATAATGTTTTGGATAAGATGCAAGACTAGGATGACGATAACAGGTATGGGAACCATTAATACTCATTCTTTGATTTTTTAAGTATAAATCCACCCAAAACAATAACTTCATAATAGTGATTTCGTTAATCTAATATAGTTCACAAAGGTTGTTCAAAAATATGGAATTTCGCTGAATCAGTAGCTCAAGGAAGGCCATCCTTTCAATAGCTGGTAACTCATTAGATTTGTCCCTTTAAAATTTGAACATTTCATCAAAAAAAATTGGGATTTTGTTTGATGAAATATGTTTTTTTAAAGGCTGTTGAGCAGGGGCACAACAGATGGCGACTTGCTGGGCAGAACAGTTATCTCTGTTCTTTGATCTAAAATCATGCGAAAAAAGAAATTAAATCCTTAATATGAGCCATTATATAGAGATCACTATTTTAAGATCTCAAACAGATTCAAGTATTTCACAGTTCTAAAAATTACCAGACAATTATAGTTTCAGTCATTCATTTGATGACAATCAGGTTTCTAACAAAAATCAGTCCTTAAAGAGTAAGACAGTAAATGGCTTAGTCTTAAAGAATAAAATCTCAATACCACAAGCATGGCCCTGCTGCCAGTAGGCGTCCATAGCCTCGACAGGGTTGCTTCAAAAACCACAGAATGCCAGTGTCCCATCTGCTAGTTATAAATATACAATTCTGGTCGGGGTGAACTGTTACCATTATTTTCTTTTAATTTTATTACTCATGAAGGCAATGGTTCAGGCTTGGTAACCAGATAGTAACCATGTCAGTCACCAGTCTGCATTACAGTAAAATGAACCGGCTCATAATGAGACCTTTCATCCCTTAGGGTTTTTTGTCCAAGGGTCATTGCCCAAGCTTGGTGACCGGAGATGACAATGTTACTAAATGAAAACCTATGATCCTGAACAAATCAACTCGATATGAGACCTTCTATCCTTCAGATTGTTTTTTACAAATATTCAAATCCATCCTTGTCCAGGACGTAATTATTGTTAATCTCAGATGAGATTATCTTAGCAGATGGGGAGGCAAATCTGATCCTCTTTACGAGAAGAGATGGTGTAAAAGATTTAAATAGATAACTTTACCAAGTACTGCCCTAATCCCTTTGGGCAAATATTCACAGAGAATGATATAATTAATTAATATTAACATGGTTTAAAAGTTTCTGGTAAAATCTAGAACGATGAAAACACCATTCTCTGTTCAGGAAGTAAAACAGTATGACAGTTTCCAGGATAGTAATGTCTTCGTGCATGATTTACAGATCAATTACAGAACTTGGAAGCAGTCATCAGTTTGAGGTTTGATAAATTGATCAGGCTTGCAACACGCAAATAAAACAACAAATAAATATGGGAAAATATAAACAAATCAAAAGAAAAGGAAATAAAATTCACTAAGCAAGCACACCACACTAGGTATATACAAGATAATCCCTTGAGGGGGATCAACAAAAATATCTCTTAACCAGGTGACCATTTACTGGAAGGTTGTCAATGTCACCTTCCAATGTTTGCAACCTGAAAGTGCTAGGACCAAGTTTTTCTATAATAATAAATGGTCCCAGCCACAGGCATTGGAACTTCGTATGTTTTCCTTTGTCTTTGTGCTCCTTATCCTATTTCAGGACTAGGTCACCTACTTCGAAATCTTGACTGACTGACTTTCTGAGATCAAACCAACACTTCACGGTCTGCTGGTGTTTTTCAAACTTTTTCCTAGCCAACTCCCTATCTTCCTCTAGTTTATGCAAGGTGTTAATTCGATGCTCCATGGCAGAACATGGTGTCTCCTGCACTGACTGGGAGAGCTGTAAAGAGGGTAAGAACAAATGAGGAGGCAAAATAGCTTCCTTTCCATATAACAGGAAAAAGAGAGAGTTTCCTATATTAGCTTTGGGAGTCACTCTGTCATCCCACAAGGCATTCGATAAAGCATTATGCCAATTCCTGTGATGATTTACCACCGTACGTTTCAGAATCTTGATTAAATTTTTACTAGAAGATTCAGCTAACCCGTTACCCTGGGGATAATAATTTGCTGAATACTTTAACTTTATTCCCTTTTCCAATGCATACTTAGTTAATTTAATAGAAGAAAAATAAGTTGCGTTGTCAAAAATCAAAGATTCATGAACACCGAATCTAGTGATAATAAAGGAATCAAGGAATGATATCACCTGTTCTGAATTAACTACTCGCAAAGGGATGGCTTCAACCCATCTAGTGAAGTAGTCTATGGTTGTCAAAATGTATTTATGCTGCTGTGAAGAAGCTGGTGTGATTGGGCCAACAATATCCAGACCCCATTGCTGAAATGGGACTTCGATAATAACCGGCTGGAGGGGTAACGCTGCCTTCTTCAGTATGCCTCTTGCTCTCTGACACTCCTGACACTTCTTGGTGAAAGAATATGCGTCTTTGAACAATGTGGACCAGTAGTAACCAGCTTTAAGTATCTTATGTGCAGTGGTTTCTCCGCTAAAGTGTCCTCCGGCTGGTCCTGCATGTAGTTGAGATAACACATTATCAGCCTCATTTCTTTCTAGACAATGAAGGAGAACTCCTTCAAAATTATTTCTAAACAAAATGTTATCAATAAGCTGATAAGGGGAAGATCTCAATCTCAAAGCTCTTTTATTACGTGGGTCTAAATGTTCAGGAGCATTCCCATGCAATAAAAAGAAATTAATATCATTATACCAAGAATTAGAAGGAGTGGAGATCGGAAAAACTTCCCTTTCAAATAAAGAAGGTTCACTAAAGAAGTGCAGATCAGATTCAGAACTATTTGAAGATCCAGTTGCTAGATTGCAGAGTCCTTGTCCCCTAACAATTTTTAAAGGTTTTATTTCTAGGTCGTATTCCTGAAGTGTTGTAACCCAATGTGCTCGTTTTTCACCAAGATCCTTTTGTACCAAGAGATTTCTAACTGCAGAATATGGTACAATAACTTTGGTGTGGGACTTCAGCAAGTAAGGCCTGAAATGTTTGACAGATTTGAAAACAGCGAAAGCTTGCTTCTCTACTTCTGGGTAGTTCAACTCTGCACCATTCAAACCAGAACTCGTAAAAGCAATAGGAGCTTCATTATTTTCCTGGTTTTTCTGTGTCAAAACAGCAGCATATGAAGAATCAGAAGCAAACATATACAAAACGAAAGGTTTGGAAAAATATGGGCTAGTTAGAGTAGGAGCCTCAGCAATAGCTTTTAAGATGTCATGAAAATATTGCTTCTCATCAGTAGACCATTTAAAATCAGCATCTTTCTTGATCATTTTCTAAAGCGGCCTAACATTTTCCGTGAACCCAGGAATAAATCTAGAAACAAAATTTATCTTCCCAAGAAACAACTGCATAGACTTCTTTGAGTGAGGCATCGAAATCTATGATATAGCACGAGTACGTTCTGGGTCAATATTGATTCCTTGTTTAGAAACAACAAAACCCAGCAACTTACCTTTGGCTACTGAAAAGATAGATTTCTTAGGATTTAGAGAAATCCCATACTTCCTGCAACACTCAAAAACTCTCCTGAGATGAGTTAAATGATTAGTTCTGTTTTTTGAAAAGACGGTAATATCATCAAGATAAATAACAACAAACTTACCGATCAGACCTCTGAAGGAGATATCCATTGCCCTCTGAAATGTTGCTCCGGCATTTATTAGACCAAATGGCATCTTCCTATATGCATAGGTTCCCCAAGGAGTCCTAAAAGTTGTTTTCAACTGGTCAGTTTTGGATACTAACACTTGGTTGTACCCTGAAAAGCCATCTAGAAGTGAAAACATTTCAGATCCAGAGACCTGTTGCAAGATTTTCTCCATTGGAAGAACAGGATAATTGTCCTTGTCTGAAACCTTATTTAGGTTTCAGAAATCAATGCATAACCTGATGTCACCATTTTTCTTTCTCACAGGTACATTATTTGCTACCCATTGTGCATGCTGAACCGGGAAAATTATTCTGGTGGCAAGGAGTTTATTCAGCTCCTTCTTGACAGCTGGTTCTAGGCTAGGATGCATTTTCCTCAATTTCTGTTGAAAAGGCTTAGCCTCTAGTTTCATAGGAATGACATGTTGCATTATATTAGGATCAAACGTTTCAAGTCGTCATACGTCCATGCAAATATGTCTTTGAACTCATTGAAGAGTTTAATGAAGGCTTTTTTTTCCTAGGGAGTACATGTACTACCCAGATTTACACATCGAGGGTTGTGTTCAGTACCTAGATTTACAATGTCAGATTGCATGATGGAGCTATTAGTTTTACAATTCCTTGCAGCTTTAAATTTAACCTTCAAGTCATAGAATTTCTCAAGTTTGATTACTGATCTGGGAAGAGCACTAACCTGATTGAGAGATTCCTGAACTGGGAAGAGCACTAACCTGATTGAGAGATTCCTGAATTGAGCAAGGCTTAGGGATTACCGCAAAATTATATAGATCCTCATCGTGAGTCATTTCGTCAATGACCGCATCCTTAAAAGTGTCCTTCAAAGTCAGAATATTGATCAACTACTCGTCGTTGTCGAAGACTCTCCAATTTGCTATGTTGTCAGGTATAGAAGGTCTGAAAAGCAATTCAACCGAGAAAGAATCAGTAAGCATTCCTTCTGATGGAATTAACCTTGAATCCACATTAGCTAAAAGATCAGCTTCCTGATTTAGATAACGAGGGATGGAACTTATGTTAAAGGCTTCAAATGCTAATAGTAAATTCCATACCTCTGCCTGATAATTTCTCAGGTGTCCAGCAATGCAATGTATAGTGTTACGTACCTGTCTAACAATTATCTCAGAGTCCCCTAACACTACCAAAGCTTTGGCTCCTAGGTCAATTGCTTTTTTCAGCCCTTGAATCAGAGCTTCGTATTCAGCCATGTTGTTGGTGCATTTGAATTCTAACCTGTAGGCAATGAAATATCTTTTCCCATAGGGGTCTATCAGCAAGCAACCTGCACCAGCCCCTTCTTTTGACTTAGATCCGTAGAAATATAAAGACCAAAGACCACTATTCAGATCTAAGTGTGCCGCATTTGGGACTGGAATTTCATCTGTAACTTGCAAAAAATGGAAAATTTTAGACTGCTGTCCTGCATCTGTTATTGATGAAGTTTCAGCTTCAAAATCCCCAAAGAAAGAGTCTTCCATATAGTTTCCCATTATGGTATCGGTGAATAATACCGGTTCATTCGAATCATCCAATTCAGTGACAGTATGCTTCATATAGCATTCCTGATCAATTCTGATTTTATTTGGGCGACCATTATGGGATATCCATAAGTGTGACCAATCAGTAGCAAAATATTGCTTCAGTTTCTCAGACCAATCTCTGCTGAGAAATAGGCCATATGCTTCTGGGATGTCTGCTACAATTATATCAATGATAAAATGGACTTGAGGATTCGAAGCTAACCTAATCAACACCTCTTTCAACTTACCTATTACTTTTACGTTTGAACGATCAAGCTGTACAATAATTGTATCACAAGGTACAGGGACATCATTAAGTTTTTTACATACAGAGTATGGCATAACGTTTTTGGAGGCCCCTGAGTCTATCATGCAGTTGTGCACTTTACGATTGCATATTTCAAACGTAAGTAAAAAAGGTGGAGTTGAATAATCATATTTCTTGCCTATGGATGATGCATTGACTGAAGATCTTGTTGGGTTATCTTTAGTGTTAGCAGAGCTATTTTGAATTGAAGGAGTTTTTCCACTTTTACTTGGAGACACCCGTTGCATCATTTTATCCCTAATCACTGGTAACTTAAGTAGTTGATAGATAGAGATATTGGCCCTGATTTTCTTTAAGTCTTCAATCAGATCATATTCTAAATCAAGAGAGTGTGCAGATTTACTATTTGCAGGTTGAGTTTTTGTTTGTGCAGCTGAACTATTATCTGTAGCAGCTGTAGAAGGTTCCCCTAAGGGTGGATATTTCTTTCTTCTAGTGTTATACTGAAGCTGATTTACATTGACTACACCTACTTCTTCATCATCAGTCAATTCTGAAGTATCCCAGAAGTGGCTGATAACTTGAGGAGGTTTATCTTCTGTGTCATTATCTTTATCTTGGGTGCCTTCAGAACTCTGTCCTAAAGATTGAGTTTCGTTTTCAGTTGATTTTTCTAGACCTAAAAATAATAGCTTGAGGAAACTGTTAATTTCATCAACACTATTAGCTTCAGAGGGTGGATTCTGTCTGGGAGCTGTATTCAGGAATGGCCTTCTGAAAGGTTGTCTAGGTGGTTCTTTAGGAGGAGTGTTTTCAGAAGAGCCTTTCTTTAAATCAATGATTTCATTAGACAGTTTTTTAATAACTCTTTGTAGGCCGCATCTAGGTCTAATGAATCCTAAACTTTTTTCTCAGGGTTTGTGTTCTTGGTAGGACTGTCAGTCTTCTTATGAGAAGAATATGCAGCATCTGTGTCTACTCCAGGATTTGATTTTATGGTGGACATATCTTTCTCAACTTTAATTTCTTCTTCAAAGTTTTCAGCAAGGGTAAGTTTGGATTTTTGTCTGACAAACATTGCCATTGACACAGGCAAGTCTGAAGTGTAAAATTCAATAGTGACATCCTCAGCTGGCCTTGAAGCAGCAAGGATCCTATTTCTTAGAGTAAGGAATCGCTGGTTGAAATATTTGACATTTTCCTTGGTTTCCATGTGAATTCTAGACAATTCTAGCACCAAGGCAGCTGGAGTCTTGTCATCTCCAAATTTGTTCATGAAAGTGAGGTCGAATTCGTTCCAGCTGGTAATAGAACCAGATGTAAGCGAAAAATACCACGTCGAAGCTTTACCCTCAAATGTATAAGGGAAAAGCCGACAGACTACATCTTCATGTTCAACATCCAGGAGCTGAATAGCTAACATAAAATTCTTGACATGATCTTCCGCTGGCTCTTTCGACTTAGGGTTGAACTTGGGTAACAATTTCTCAGGATGCTTAGGTAAAGGATGTTGATCACTTGGGATAGCCACTGCATCTTGAGCTAACCATGGCATATTAGCATTAGGGTTTGGGGGATTTACACTTGCCATGTTTCTTGGAGTTGGAGGCGGTGAAGGTGGTGTTTGAAGAATACGAGGAGGCGAATGAGGCGGTGATAGTGGTTGACCAGACCCTCCTGAAGCAAGTGGTCCTGAAGAAGAGGAAGGCTGATTGGTGCCTGTTAGAGATTGTTGTATTTGAAGATCAGGAATGGCACCTAAAGACTGCTCTTTTTCTCCCGAAGCAGGTTCAGGATGATGAGTACGAGGACGCGTAATCTACGGAAGAGGTAATTCAGTGGGATGGCACCCAGTGAGATTCGAATAAGCCATTGTTAAAATTCTACGAGATTCGTTTATGGCTTGCTCGTACTGGTCAATTTCTTCAGGTAGGTGAATAACAGGAGAGTTGAACTGAGAGATCAGATTTCGAACAGAGTCGCTCACTGGGGTTTCATTCAATCATGATGAATGGTGAGAGCGTGGTTGTGCAGTTGACTGTATTTGAGGGGTGATAGGCTGATTAACTTTGTTTACAGGATTTTTTTCATCAGCCATTTGCCTAGGCTGGCCCTCCTTCTAGCACCATTGTTGACGGGCGTAGATGACTATGCACGCAATGGGGAAGACAACCCAGACCGGGATCCTTAAAACAGATCCTTTAAACCTGTCGAGAACAACTATCCCAAATAGTTTGGAGCCTGCTTTAAGGATCCCGGTCTGGGTTGTCTTCACCGTTGCGTGCATAGTCATCTACGCCCATCAACAGGTCCCCAAGGTACCTAGTAAATTCTAACAAGTGTGATTACAAGGACTTGAAGTCGAACACTTGAAGAATCCATCGAGTAGGAGACATTAAGGTATACCCACTACCCAATAGCGAGGGAAATTTCCATTGAGGACAACAATTCCCAAGGTACTATCATAAAACTCTAAATCTCGTCCCCAGAGCAAGATGTGTTGCAGTCGATAGGAAGAGATCCGTTGGAAGGAAGGCATTAAGGCATCCTTCATCATCCAACACGAGGTAAGTCAAAGACTAATTGGATTTAGAATTGGTACTGAATTTCACAAAAAGGACCACTGAAGACATGATGTAATGAACTGATACTAGGGAATGACCGACACAAAAGGTCAAGGCAATGAAGAATGGCCGACAAAGGTTTAATCCTTCAAAAGTGAGCATGACACAAAAGTTACTTAGGAAGCTTTTGACACAAAATAAGACCAACAAAACAAATCTATAATGTAGGAAACATTAACAGATTCCCCATATAATTGGAAAAGAGACCAACTGGAGGAGTAAGAAACTCTGAATCAGGATAAGGTCAAAAGACTAGGACCCAACTGTTGATAAAATCAAAACTGGTGCTTTGTTCAAGGAAACAAGATTTGCTTCCATGATATAAAAAACATGGAAATAAACCTCCCCTTCCCCTCTTTCTTGTAAAGGTTTAACGAGTCCAAGAAAGCAAACTCAGGACCATCTTCATTTTTGGAAAGCTCGAAGAAAAGAAAGAAGAATGCTTGATAAGGCACTGATTCGTGGATTTTACGAGCCCGAACTAGTACATGCTTGACGGTGTTTTCATAGTTTAGAGAGTCTGAAAACTCAAAAGAAGACTCCAGGGGGGTCCTTTTTCATACAATTTAGTCTCCTGAGGCCAAAAAAGTATAAAACATACCAAAGAAGAACTCTCTTAACTTCCAAAGAAGAAAAGGTGCACCTTTTTCGTACTTAGTCAGGAAGGTCCGAAAAAGGTTAAATTACCACCTACCCAACGCTCTTTCAAAAGCAGCATATAGCCTAAGTTTTACGAGTGTGAAGGAAGGCAAGATCACTCGAAAAGATCCATTTGATTACGAGAAATGGGGCTTACAACAATAAACTCGATGCTTTGTTATTTAAGGTTTAATGAGCATGACAAAGATATAAAGTACACTCGGAATCTTTTTCATGTTTTGGTCTAGAAAACGAAAAAGAGAAAACTAAGCTCATACCGGGGGTTCCTTTTCCGTAAGTTTAGTCCCTCAAGTCCGGAAAAGAGATAAACCTATGCATGAGAATACTCTTCTCAATTCAAAAAGAAAAGAGAGGGATCCTTTCTCGTATTATTCCACATGGTCCGAGAAAGAGATAAACTACCAACAATGTGGATTCCCATTCACATATTCTTAACGAGCCTGAATGGACAAGTTTACTCGGTAGTCAAGTCTATTTTGAGGAGTCAAACTTGGGCCTAAAGAAACTCAAAATCTTTCCCGTGAAGTTTTAACGAGTCCGAAAAAGTCAACTCGCGGCCTCCTTACTGTTTTTAACGAGCTCGAAGGAGAGCAGAAAGAATGCTCTAAATGCGAGGAGACGAGTGTCATCGACAGGAGAAACTAGTTCCAAGCGCAAGGAACAAACCTATGCATAATGCAAGGAAAGTGAGAAAGATAAGAACACTCAGGGAATGTCTCCTCAAGGTAAAGGGTGTCAAGTTGAAAAGGCAAAATGATACAAGGCTTAGTGATGATGAGAACAAAGATGAGGGCTTATACAACGAGCTAACAGCATGGAAGCTGGCATCAGGCTCATAAGCATGAGTAGGGAAAATGCAAATGAAATTACAACTTGAACAACAAGGTGAGACCAGTAAACTTTTGTGAATCCAACTAAGAATCCTGTCTCCAAGAAACAACAAAATCAGGAGCATATTCCGAATAAAAGATCCGATGTGAGTCACTTTGGTAGAAACACATGTGACTTTGCTATCTTCTATAAAAGCTAAAGTCAAGGTAGAATCAACTGAAGGATATTCTATAGAACCAAGGTGCGAGGGTTTATAATCAACAGGATCAACCTCAGAAGGAGAGAAAAAATCAACAAGGGAGATAGAGTCTGTAGGAACAAACTCAATATCACAGGAGTTAAAAAATTCATAAGAAAAATCAAACTCATCAGGATCACTGACTTGCTACTCGAAGGAAGAGTCAAAAGAATCAACAAGGACAACATAAGAAGACCATCCATGGGAAAATCAGTCTTACAAAGCGAATCATGGTTAGACTTAGTCACAACTGAACCAACATCCAAAAGAAGGTCAGACTGTATCAAAGACTCTAGGAAGACTTCATCCAAAGGAAGGAGATCATCCGAGATAGGACACATGTCTAAAATTTCAAATGGATCAACAGAGTGGCGATTAGGCCCCACAGTCTGTATAGGATGACTCACCAGTTCAACTACAGGGACCAAGTCCCAAGAAGGTAAGCATGAAAGCAGAGGCTACTTCTCAATAGCAATTGAACACAAAGGACAAGAGGCCACATAGTTCAACTGTGGTGGGGTAGTGTCTATAGAAACACTGGGAATCAATAAAGGAAATACCTGGTCTCTAGTTGGGTCAGGAGACGGATCAAGAAAATCCAACTCATCAATAGTGACAATTTCTTCACCATGATTAAAGTACATCACACGAAAGAATGTTGACACCACAGCTTGCATGGCATAGACATAATCACGTCCAAGGAGCATATTAAAGTCCAAGGGGTCTTCTATCACCATGAAGTCAACTAAGATGGTCTTCCCACCCAAAGTAACAGGTGTTTGAGCAAGAATTCCCAAGGCTATACAAGTTCTTCTATCAAATACCAGTGACTGACTAGCCGTCGACACAAGGCTGGGAGATCCCATGCCTCGCCAAGCACGAGCAGATAAAATACTAACTGAAGCTCCTTCATCAACAATACAACGAGCAATCGTGTAGGGTTCAACTTTGACCTTTATCTGGAAAGGTCCATCAGAAGGAAGGTGCGGCTCAACTAGGCTATCCCAATCAAAGGAAACAGTCTGAGAGCTTGGTGGGGGTTGATCCAAAGCAATTTCAGTGCCCCCTTGTTCAGTAAGTTCTGAACTCGTAGTGAAGAAAATGTGACTAGTAGACACTTCACTCTCCAAAGGAAGAGTGGGGTTGATCGATACTGGAATCGATTCAACCGCTTCGTGAAAGTCACTCTCTAAAGGGAGAGTGGGATTGACCAAAGATGACATTGGTTCAATCACATTAGGATCACCCTTTGAAAGAAGAGTGGGATCAACCAAATCTGAGATTGGTTCGACCACTTGATCAACCAAAGGTTGAATAGGTTGTTGAGAAACTATAGGTTGTTCATAAGAAGGAAAATCTTGAGTCTTGGACCACACTCTTCGCACCTCTGGGATAGCAGGGCACTCATGAGTAAGATGATCTCCCTCGCATAGAACACAAGGGAACTTAAGTTTGCACTTTGAACGACTAGTTTTCTCAACGGTGTCAACATGACTAGCAGTGGCTGACTGTTTTCTCTCAACATGACCTGCAGAGGATGAGAGTTTTCCCCCAGCATGAGCTACAGAGGCTGGGTGACCAGGTCCAACCTCACTAATAGAGGCTGGTTGTTGAGAGACTCTAGGATGTTCAAAAACGGGATGACCATGAATCCAAACTCTTCGCACCTCCGCTATAGAAGGGCCTTTATAAGTAAGGTGGTCTCCCTCACAAAGCTTACAAGGAAACTTGGGCTTTTGTTTTGAACGGGTAGTCTTTTCAACAGTGTCAACATGACTCGCAGTTGCTGTCGGATTGTCTTCAGCATGAACCATGGAGGCTGAGAGACTGCCCCCAGCATGACTTACAGAGGTTGAGAGACTAGGTCCAACATGACCTGCAGAGGTTGGATGGGCACCACCAACATGAACAATAGAGGTTGAATGGTTAGGATCAACATGCTTTGCAGCAGTTGAGTGTGTGCCCCCAGCATGAACAACAGAGGCTGGGTGGATGGATCCAACATGACCTGGAAAGGTTGGAAGGATCCCACCATTATGAACAACAGAGGCTGGATGGTGAAGATCAACTTGACTTCCAGAGGTTGAGTGCTTAGATCCAACATGGCCTGCAGAGGTTGGATAGGTGCCCCCAGTATGAACAACAGAGGCTGGGTGGGGAGGTTCAACTTGACTTGCAGAGATTGAATGGGTGCCCCCTTGCTTATGTGCCTTCTTCCTATTCCTCCTTCTTTTACTCCTTTTAGACTGCCGGTTACTAGTATCAGTACTTTCACCGCATGAGGTAGAAGGAGGAGTAGAATCGACTACAGGTGAAGGGGAAGCAGTGTTTTGATGCTCTTGATATAAGGAGCTTACTTGAGAAGCATCAGGAGCATTCATGACAGTTGGAGTGGAAAACAACCACACCGGTAGCCCTAAGGTGAATCCAGGTAGATTCAGGGTGGCCATCAAGGGAACACCAACATTCCCAGTGAGAGGAATAGTACAAGGAGTTCCCAGCATGGGGATCTCTTGGTTGGTGTTCAAAGGGGTGTTAGCCATAGTTTCAAACTAGGAGACAAAGTCTGAGGTTGATAGTCAACCAAAATTACAAAGCATACACCTAAAGGCACACTAAGTACAGACAAACCACACATCACTCACTAAAAAATTCCTAAAGCCAAACAGACAAACAGGTATAAGATATACTTTCCAAAAGAAAGCTGATAGACAGTTACTTGGCGTCCTTGTATATGTTCTTAGGCACGAGCGGAGGAATCACCCACTTCCCTCCCAAGGTTACCTTCCAAGCCCGTCCAAGGTCAGCCAGAAATAACCTTCTGGTGTACTTGTGTATGAACCCTAGATATCAAAGAGACTAAAGGCTACCTTAATTATATTGACAGTCTGGGGGGACAGTCGTCAACCGAACTCGTACGCATGGGCAGGGTAGCTGAGCTTGAAAATCTGTCTAGGACAGAATCCCTAGATGCGTAAAGTCCTGAGTTACATTTTGACAAGGATTCAGAGGGTTATCTCCTCTGTCCAATCCTCCACGTGGCCTAGTGCTTAACTCCCGTTTGAGAGGAGCTTCCCAGATACAATCAATGTAGAAAAGGATTTACCTAGTGATTGGCCAACTACGTATGAAATTTTAACACTTGTGGGGAGTTTAAACTCCCCATCCCACAAGTCTAGCCTAAGCTAGTTGTTGTATGACCCTATAAAATAAAACTTACTAGTAAATTTTAAATTATACGTTTATTTTAAGGGTTGTTTTTAGTCAGATGGTAAATGGCATGAAACTTATGTGGTGTTTTGACTCAAAACTGAAACAAAATGACTAACGAAAGAGATATGAAATGCAAAAATAAAAAAACTATTCTCTTTATTTTTCTTTTTCAAATAGAAAACTTGAAAGCCACAAAAGAACAAATTCTTTTTATATTTTTTCAAAAACAATGATATGCTATGCAATCTAGACTAAAAACCTAATCTACATGCATATAAAGCAAACATGTGTTTTCGTCTTTTTGTTTTATAAATTCAAAAGAAAAATAAGCCTATCAACTAATGCAAGCAAGTACTAAAAGCAAAGCAAATAGACAACTACTCTAAACCCCACAAATAAACCCTAGGTTTCCCTAAAGTTAGATATCAACCTCTCTTGAAAAGAAGGCTTACAAAAGTAAACAAGCCAACAACTTTGGAATGAAGAGACTGAGCAAAAAGACTGACATAAACAAAGGTCAAGAAGTCCAAAGTATCAATCTAAACCTACAAACAAAGGCTGCTCAGTACCTTGTCCAACAAGGTCAAGCCAAAGAAGGAGGTAGGGGGGAAAGAAACAAAAACAAGTATACATTCTTTTTAATTTTCTTTTATAAATGCAAAAGAAAACTACCTACAAAATAAAAGCATGCAGATAACAAGAACAAAGCAAAAGGAACTTTGCTATACAACCACCAAACAAACTCTATACTGAACTAAAGTCAGCATAACCCTACTTGGAAGGAAGGCTTGCATAAAAGACAAGTCGACTATTTTGGCATGGTGAAGTTAACCAACAAAACAAGAAGGAAACCAACACCAACAAGCTTATAAAATCAAACCAAGGTCACTAACAGAGGTTGACTAGAAACATAAGCCAAAAATCATACCAGGCAAAGGAGGCAGGGGGAAATAGCAAAGAAAAAACCCTAGTGCTATAAAAGGATTACCACATAGATAAAGAACAACCAAAAAGGAATAACACTAACTCCCTAGAGTCATGCACCTACAGAGGACCCTAAAAGGCCTACCCAACAGCCCACAAACAAAAGAAAAATCACAAAAAATGAGAAAAAACACTGTTTTAGGGGCTTCACGGGTTGCACTACAGGAAAGTCGCGTATCATTCGCGGGTTGCTAATAAAGCAAGTCGTGAATATAAATATCCATGAACTGTATAAATAGCAAGTCATGAATCATTCGTGGGTTTCCAGTATAGGCAGTTGTGAATACAAAACCAAATTCACAACTGTTCAGGCAAGCAAGTCGCGAATGGGTGGAAAAATTCCAAAGAAGGCCAAAAAATACCTTAAGAAGGGAGGGGAAGTGTGCTATCAGATTTATAAAGTGTTCCTAAGTGGCAAGAAGGACCTGAAACAATGCAAAAGGATGAAAGAAATCAAGAGAAACCACAAATAGACAAGAGATCCCCAGTAGCGTCGCCAATTCTGTTGTAAAGGAAAGTATCCTATGGCTAGGGTTTAAGAGGCCATCAACATACTGGGGTTGAAAGAGAGATGTAGAATGTTCAGCAAGCATATATAAGGAATATCAGAGATGATAAAGGTCCACACCTGATTAACTGAAGGCTGGTCCAAGCTTTCTCTTCAATCCTCTTCTTGCTCCTCTCGCTCCAAGACACCTGCAAAACGAGTTATACCTTCCTCAAACCATTATGACCACATATAAAGAAACGATAATCAAATAAATCTGAAATAATAATCTGAATAACATCATCATATGATCATAAACAGATATTCAATCACGAATTGAGCAATGATTTGGGAAGAATGAGGACATCACATCTTCATTAATCTTGAAAACAAGTACAATTATACCTTCTCTTCAAGTTTGGCACCT
This sequence comes from Pseudotsuga menziesii, assembly GCA_001517045.1. Classification (NCBI taxonomy): domain Eukaryota; kingdom Viridiplantae; phylum Streptophyta; class Pinopsida; order Pinales; family Pinaceae; genus Pseudotsuga; species Pseudotsuga menziesii. The sequence continues at coordinate 169,094 of LPNX010093802.1, read as the reverse complement.
CACGAAACCTTGATCCGGTTCTGTTGCTTCTCTTCTCCAAAGAACTCAGCCTCCAAGATCTGCAACACAAGGGAAATACCTTCAGGGAAAAGGTGTGGGCAAAGAGAGCTCTAATTCCTCCAGCATAACAATGCAGAAATTCCAAGTCCTCCCTTATGGACCTCCCTACCTCTATTTATATGGTAAAGGAAGAGTTAGGGGCGAAGACAAAGTGGTTACAACTGAAGAAATCAATTGCATAAATACCCAAACTAACTCAAAAGGCATGTTTTTATGTTTTAATGTTAAGAGACCTATTCGCAACTATGGAGAAGGACAACCCGCGAATGATCCGCGAGTTTCCATAAGAGAAACCCATGAATACAAGCATCCGCGACTTGTAATACACGAGACTCACGTATGATTCGTGACTTGCCTATAAGGAGAGTCGCGTATACACAAAAAACACATTTTTAAGGTATTTCTATGCATTTTTAGACTTTGGTGTCTTCTAAAATGTTTTAGCTAACGGAAATACCTTTCCAACGATGTAGAGATGAGGTCAAATGGAGTTATAGAACTCAATATATGGGTCCTCCAAGATAGGTGTATTTTCAGTGACTTTCAATGACTTTCATGAAGTGTCGTCATGGAAATGTCGACATGCGACGGGATAATGGGAAAGTGGTCATAGGAAGAGAAGTGTCATTTTGAGCTATAACACTAGCCAGTGATAAATTGGATCTTTTGTTCTTTAAGTCCGCGGTTTCGAAAGTAAAATTGGTTTTAAACCTTTGCTAATTTTTTGTTAAATCGGGTGTCACACTATGTTAAATCTGCTGCTTGTGTCCTTTTCCCTTTCGCCATTGCGGCTCCCAAAGCATCTTAGCGTACAAAGCATAAAGAGCTCTGACTGCCGATGTGTGTTGACCCTTTTTGTCGCGGATCTGTAGTTTTTCTCTTCCGCCGTTGTGGCTGGGAAAGTCATTTGGCTTTCGATGTGGTTACCCTTTCGATTTCCAATTGGGAATTTTCCCGCCTTTCGGTCACTTGTCCGTAACCTATGTCTCTTCTGTCGTTGCGGATGGAAAAGTTGTTTAGTCTCTGATGTTAATATCCTCTGATTGCCGATTTAAATTATTCCCGCCTGCGGATTGGTCTACCCTTCCGATGTTGGTATTTTGAGCGGCCGATGAGTCCTTGTTTCCTGTTGTTGGTGGTTTTGTGCAAACACGTGGATAAACAAAATAGTGATGTCGACATTTGATAAAATTCTAATAATGTTGGTGCACCTGGCCATTTCTTTTGGGTTGGCTGTTTTAGTTGGTATAATTTGTTGCTTTGTTTTATAACACATTCCCAATTAATGATACACTTTGTTGAATCGTAGGTGGACTCAAAACACGTTTTCAGACTACCGTGGCGTGAAGGCATAATGGGCCATTTGGTGGAGGTAGAGCTGAAAATAGCAGGATCGCAAGAAGAACAAATGAAGGAAAAGACAAAATGAATGGTGACAAAGGAGCAGCTCTGAAAGGTCCCGCAGTTACCCAGCCAATCATGAGCATGCGCAGAAAAAATTGAGGAATATGAAGCATTGGGGAACTGAAAGGTCATATGTTGGGGGGCAGCCCAGGCAGTCGGCCGTTGTAGTTCAAATATTTCAAAGTAGAACTTAGAAAGGGATTTTTCCCTGGAAAACTTGGAAACCTTTCTCTTGTAAGAGGAACTATTTCGTTTTACAAACCAGAAAGTGAAAATTTTTACCTGTTGGAGAATGTGCTATGTGGAATGGATCAATGCGTTTAAATGAGCAATGTTGAATGTGAACTATTTCATTTTCAGCTGTGTCTCATTATCTGTAAGAGTGTTCTAATTTCTTGAACCTATGTTCTTGTCTGAAGATTCTTCAGTATTTTTATGGTGTTCTTCCACTACGAGTAATGGGATGTTTTAATTGTTGATGAGCTATCTTGTCATGTATACTTTTACTTTTGTTTATATGTTTGGTTATAGGAACAGCTATCTGTGATTTTCCATAGCACCTGAATAGTATTGCATTACTCATAAATTAATCCAGCTCTCTAGAGATAGTTTAGTTAGTTTATTTTGTTATTGCTTGTATGATTTAGATGCTTGTGAGTTTTAAGACGAGAGGTAAGAACCTGCGCATCACATTGTGAATGCTCTTTATATCTTTATCACTCTGCATTGTTAATTAGGCACGTGCATGTCATAATTTAAGTCAAAATGCAAAAAACTCAGTGGACCAGGCTATAACCGGTAAATCCCTTTGTTTTGTAATTGACCTACAGTAGCCGGACCGCAAACCGGATGGATTTCCTACACCAAACAGTCATTGGCTAGTTGGGAATGTTGAATGGGGAGAATCCCTTACTGTTGTTGCCTACGATTTTCCAGGCCTCAACACACGCTACAGAAAAATTTAAAAAATCATTAATGTAATAAATAAATAATATTAATGAAACACGCTTCATCTGTATGATGATCAATAATGAGTTAACAATACAATTATTAGAGGAATACATATAAACTTTATCACAACCCTATATATGTGATGGATTATTTTACATACCTTAGCATCTGTGTGATTGGAATGTTTGAAAGACTATTCATAACCTTCAAGTTCATTATCAACAATACAACAGAGAGAATATTTGATTTGGAGCCTTCATAAAGGGGTTCATATGCCTTATCGAGAAGAGGTATATTGTGAACATCATCAAAGTCATCATCATTTTCATTATCATCGTCGTCATCATCATCCATTCTAACATTAAAGGAATCATGAATCAATGTATTTGTACCATCATCTTCAACTACATTTTAAGTATGATCATCTTGTTCAATATGATCATTCACTTGTTCTCCATTAAACACACACGCTCCATGATCTTGATCCTGAACTTGTTCTGAAAGCACTTCCTCTGGATGATATGATGTAGGGTGTATTTCCTTTAATATAAATACATGGAAACATCAATATATATACATTAATATATGAAAAATAAAACTAATACATACAATTACCAAAACAAAGAATATAAAAAACTTTATACTGCTAAACCTACAAATGGACGATATTCGTTCCCCCCCTCAGCGTGTCCATGTTCCTTGCAATTTTTTGTGGCTATTGATATCAATATTATTCTCCTATTAAATCCCCTACATTGAGTACATGGACAATAACATTTTCCATCACCCCTTTGTTTCCCTGCATCCCATAGACTAGCGGGAAATTGTCGGTTATTTTCATTTGGATTCGGATATTTCTATTTGACATTTTGTCACAAACTTCATGAATGAATATAACCAACTGTCTTAAAAAATCAAGTTCCATGCATCACAATTTTCTCAAACGGAGAGAATTCGAAGAATAAAAAAATTCTGGCAAACTGTTGTCAAAGAAAAAAAAATTCCCACAACCGCTCGTTGAAGAATAAAACAATTCCTAAAAACGTCCATTGAGGAATAAATAATTTTCACAAATCATCCGTCGCTTCTACAACAAACATGTAAATTTTTTTTTAAAAGTTTAAATTTAAAATGGCCTCGTTGTCGGATATCTGACGCCTTGAACATAGTTACCGTTGGAAATATGGGACCAACAATTTCAAAATTTTCAAATTTGACATTATTTTCTTTCAAAAAAACCTACGAATTAACGTCATATATCTGACACTTGTGTGTCAAAAAACCTATAGAGTAAGTGTCAAATTCTAGAAACATATACGCCGAAGAAGTGGCTCCAAAGTGTAAGATATTTGACACCTTAGTTGTTGAAAAATTGACTCCAACGTGTCAGATATTCGACACCCTTGACATCAAAAAACAGATTCCAATTGTGTTGAAAATTCGACGGCACTAAAAAATTTCCTAATTGCTGTACTTCTCAATGATTGTTGTCCTACACATCCATACGAAACATTGGATGACGTCGGATTCTGTCATCGAATTTCGGGTTCAAATCCTATTGTGATAGCCACTTCAACATAGAACATCCCCATGCCTTTATAATAATTTAATACTTCTCCTACAGGAAATGAGGGTCATTTGAAAATAGTCTTTCAAAATGCTAATTCAACACTTAGACAATTTTTGCATCCACTAGTGCAAAACCCTGTTTTGGAAGACCTATATCATTCTCCTCAAAAATGTTTAAGGCTAACTGAAACCATGAATAGCTATCCAAACCAACTAGATATAGAATAGTATAATGATGCGATAATTCTACTTAAACCATGAATTGCGGCTGGAATTCTCTTAAGGCTGATGGGATCAATTTTGACTAATTATTCCATAGTCAATTTCCTAATTTTCACCATTTTTCCATATTTCTCCATAGTGATGTCATAATACAACAATGGCTTGAAATTCATGCCACATCAAAATTAAATCCTCCATATCATCATTCATACCATGTTAGGACTACCTTTGACTTTATTTTGACATTCAATGAGTTCACTCAGCCATCATGTCCTTGGTTATTACTTTGTCATCACCGAACTCCTTTTGACATCAATGACAACCATATTCCATATTACCAACAATTTTCCCCTTTGGCATTGATAGAAACACATAAATGTTATCCCCCTTTGACAACAATGACAAAGGATAACCTATTTATGCCCCTTAGTGTAACCAATTTGACATAGAATTTTTTCAATTGTTCCCTATTAGAAAACTGCGCTTCTTTTGCTTCTCCTCCTCTAATTAACTTGGAATTGGTGCTAATTATCCTATTAAAATTCTTCTTTACCTTCTTGTAGCTTGTTCTTTGAATTCTAACCACTCCGAATGGGAATCTAGAAAATGAGCTCATAAACTCCCCCTATCATACTATTGCCTTATGTTCTATTAATGAGTATTTTCACAGTTAGTCTTTTCTTCTGAACTAAGTACTAGATTATCTGATTATGCCTTTTATATATCATGCATGTGATTATGTTCAATGTATTTTATACCTTTTTATCCAATTTTTGCATATATGTTTATGCTCACAAAACTTCCTTAAGGATTTAGTGTTCTTTCTCAATAGAGTTTCACATAGAACATTTGAGACTTTGATCTTTCCTGGACTCATTTTTCTCATGCATTCTAGAGAAACGACTACTTTCTTTTTCCTTACTGTATTTGGAGTATGTAGGCCATCCTTGTAGAAGCAACTCTTATGTCCAAGACCCTCACCTATAAACATTCTTATTTCAGTTCTTTTACACCAGTTAATCATTTCTTCAATCTGACACTCTGATTTTTATTTTTGAGGAAGATAGTCTTAAATACCAATTGCAATATTCTGACTTTTACTCCCCCCAAGTATATACTTTATTTTAAGCCAATTATGTTAGCTAATGCCAATTTATACTTCTATACATCTTCTTGTTTTTGAGGAGGACAGTATTTACCAAGTATTCTTACTTCAAAAACATTCTTCTCTTCCAACCAAAGGATATTTTTCAAGTATCAATTTCTTCTTTCTGATACTAACTGCCCCTGAGTATATGATCCCTTCTAATGTTCCTTTTTAGTTTTTTTTTGTTCTTCTTATTCTAGGTCATTAGATTTTTAGAACAGACTTTGAACTTCAGCTCCACCACCATCACTAACTTCTTCTTCAACATCTTCATCTCCACCAGTGTATTCTTTTATATCTTCATCTTTATTTCCATCATAATGGACGGTATTCTTATGTGCAACACTATTACACTCTTCATCGTCTTAGGAAAATTCTTTGATGTTTGAACTCTTTGTTTCTTCTCCACCTTTGGGGTGTTCCTTTCTTCTCCACATACTTCCATGAGGTAACCTACTCATTGACCTTGTTTGTTTCTGGGATTCCTTACTTAGATAGTTTCTCTTAACTCTGCAACCAATAACCTTGTGACAGAAGTGACAATATCCATAAAAAATTCCTTTATGGTGGAGGAATCTTTGATCTTTGATCTTATTCCATTCCTTCTTTTGTTCTTGACCTTCTATTGAAGCATTCTCTCTTAGGTTACATTCTCTTAGGTAGCAACGACTAAGAAATATTTGTAGGACCCTACTTCTCATTGGTATTTTAAGTGTTATATGAGTTCTGTCTTTAATCTGAGAGGAGGGAGCAGATTTATAAATTTCCTTCTTAATAATTGGATTTTTTAGTGTAGTAGCATAACTTCTATTATTTCTTTCTCATTTGTGAAGGAAGAACATTCTGGATTCCTTTCATTGTCATACCCTAAATCAGTTTTATCTCTTGATGGTATTTGGCTACTCAAGATGTCATCTAAAGTCTTTGAGTTTTTCTCAAACTTTTTTTTCATAAATTCTTCATCCATCTTCTTCCTAAGGAAAGTAACTTCTTCTTCAATTTTTTTAGATTTTTGTGTTTCTTCCTTAAGCTTCTCATTAATGGTCTACTGGTCTTATAGCTTCTTTATTTCCTTTTTGAGGTTAGAAACTTCATGTCTTAATCTCTTGTCCTCTTCCATGTGGTATTCTAGCATCTTTATTTCTTTCTTGAAGTTGGAAACTTCCTTTCTTAAGATCTCGGCCTCTTTCACGTGGTATTTTATTTATTTCTTGAGGTTAGCCACTTCTTGTCTTGAATTGTGCAGTTCTTATTGGAGGATCTTGACTTCCTCCCTTTTCGATTTCTGATTTTCTTGATACTTTGACAATTTTTTCCTCAAGGAATTATTCTTCCTCCTACTCTTGCTTGTACTATCTCTTTATTTGAATAAAGATTTTAAAGTTTACCCATATTTCCTTGGTTGAGACACATGGTCCAATGTTCCTTTTGATAGATTGAGGAAATCCATCTAATATGGCCTCCATGGCATTTGCATTATTTTTCTTGGCTTTCTTTTCAGCTGGATTCGTTACTCTGTTTGGTGGGGAGTAATCAATGATCATTGCATTCCATACATCACATCCTAATGAATTCAGCTAACTTTCCATTCTTGTACTCCATAATCTGTATTCTTCTTTTCCAACTATAGGAGAACCATTTTCTATGTAAATATCTTCTTGTTGATCCATAGTGGTTTTTATAGGATCTTCCTTCGGTTGGTTAAACTGTTAGTGAAGGACCCTACTCTGATACCAATTGTTAGAATATTGGTCAATACTGAGAGGGGGGTGAATCAGTATTGTTAAGTTTTCACTTATTTAAAACTCTAACCAAAACATTGAATCTACAAGATACAAAAATCACATAACAACAAGAATACATAGAACAAAATTTTAACGTGGAAGCCCAATAGGGTAAACCACCAACTAGTTCTATACTAAGAAATTGTATTTACAAGAGTTATTTGCAAAAAACCACTTGCTAGAGACACCAATCCCAATTTTTGTCAGCCACCACTGAAGGATGCACCCACACCATGGATTCTTCCTACACCTACAGACAAGGATACACCTATTCCCTGATTTTCCAACCAATGCTGGAAGGTGGCTAATACCCCGTTGTAGGCATGGATCCTGCCCTAGCACCACCCTACTACCCTTATATATTTTATTTAATATGTTATATTTCTTTCTCCCTTCATTCTTTTCCTGGCCCACTGATCTTTCTCTTATGCTATGGCTACATCAATCTTAATGACATCGACACTTTGGTATCGGTCTTCAATTTGTACTTATGAAACACCAAAGACACTTCAATACCTCTTCTATATTCTATTTATATACTCTTACTATTTATTCAAGCATCAAACATTTTTGTTATAGGTTCATGATTTTTCTTCATCACACCCCTTCAAATATCTGTTATTTTAATTTAATTCTACTTACAAATTAATTTAATCTTCTCCTCACACCTCTTCAAATCCTAGTTTTAATTATTTTCTTTATAAATTAATTGAATCTCCATCTCTTTGCATATTCTTACTTAATTAATTGATTCACAGATTATTTTCAAGCCTGTAGGCTTCATCTCTTTCATAACTATGTGCTTGAGCTCTCTCTGGCTCGCGGGCACTTCACAAACAAATCCTATAGGTCTCTTCTCCTTCACTAGTGGGCATACTTTGTCCTCTAGACTTTGGGCTTCTCTCTTTCTCATACCTATAGGTTTTATCCATTGCGGGATATTTATATGTTCTTTCACAAACACGCAGGATTCACCTTTTTCATATGCTTGTGGGCTTCTTCTTAAACTCGCTGTCTTCCTTCACGTGAGCATCACTTCCTCTAATCATATTCTCCCTTGGAGATCGAGACCTAGAACGATAAGGATTCATCTTGGTGTATTTTGATATGACCATGTTGTGCACATGTGTAACATCTATTAGACTAGTCACCTTCTCTTCATTCTCTGGGAATGTGACCTTCTTGGCCATAATTATAACACACATCTAAGCCTCATCTTGGGCCTTCGATAATATTAGGAGGACCACCATGGGGATTATAATAACAATATGGAGACATATCTCTACCTCTGTTCCTTGGGGGAAATCTTACATTTCAATCCTAAAATATAGATCTTCCACCCAACCCATGTTGATCATCATAAAATGCATCTCGAGGATCATCAATTTCAACAAATGCGAAGCCACGTTTCATTTCCAAATATCAGATCCTTTCAAACCTATGGAATTCCTCATCAATATCAATATCAGCTTTAGACGATGAAGACTTTTTGAGCGACCAATCCAAGATGTCACTCGTCGTTGCAACACAGATCTCTGAAAGCTTCCCTTGTAGTGGTTTAATAGCTGAAACCTATCCACCATAGCGGGCCAAAATAAATTGAAATACTTTTCAATATTCAAACCAAACAATCACCCATTGTTGCGACTTGAAAGCTGAAAACCCATCTGCCACATCGAGTCCATCTTCCTTTCTCACTCGCTGCTTTGTCGGCTCTATCTTTATTTTCCTTCCACTGCTTCGTCGACTCTATCCTTCTTTTCCTTATGCCACTTTGTCGGCTCTATCTTCCTTTTCCTTCTGCCACTTTCTTCGGCTCTATCTTTCATTTCCTTCCGTTGCTTCATCAGATCTAGATTTCTTTTCCTTCTGTCGTAGAAACATCCATCATAGTGGCTCATTCTTAAACAACCATCCACTGTAGTGGCTCATAGTTGAACAACCATCCACTGTAGCAGCTCAGACATGAACAACTACCCACTGTATTGGATCAGACGTGAACAAATATCTACCGTAGTTGCTCAGAATTAAAAAAACTATCCGCCATATCGGCTCGCAAGTTAGGAACCATCCATAGTGTCGGCTCGAATGCTTGAACAAATCACCCGCTCACATCTTTGTCCATTCAAAACTATTTTTTCTTCGAATTGGCATATCTTCCTTTAACACATGTGGACATCACAAGGAGAACCAAGAACATGGGTGGATAGACATATTACCAAAGACTAACCCTATGTCATATGATCAATTTATCGGTACAGTAATTCAATCTGGCATACATTTAAAACAGCGGCTTGAATTTTCTATGACTAATAGTCAGGCAGTAAAAACACACTTTTTCATATTTGACAAACTTCCAATTCACACGTGTGAACCCCAAGAGGAAAATTGACTTTATGGCTGGATAGCAACTTCAACATAGAACATCCAAATGCCTTCAGAACAATTTAATACTTCTCCTACAGGAAATGATGGTCATTTGAAAATAGTATTTCAAACTGCTAATTCAACACTTGGACATTTTTTGCATCCACTGGTGCAAAACCCTATTTTGGAAGACCTATATCATTCTCCTAAAAAATGTTTAAGTCTAACTGAAACCACGAATAAGTATCCAAACCAACTAGCTATATGATGGTATCATGGTGCGGGCATTCTGCTTAAACCATGAATTGTGGCGGGAATTCTCTTAAGGTTGTTAGGACCACTTTTGACTAATTATTCCATACTTAGTCAATTTCCTGATTTTCACCATTTTTCCATATTTCTCCATAGTGATGTCATAATACAACAATGGCTTGAACGTCATGCCACATCAACATTATATCCTCCATATCATCTTTCGTGCCATGTCATGGCTACCTTTGACTTTCTTTTGACTTTCACTAAGTTCAATCAGCCAGCATGTCCTTGGTTATTCCTTTTTCATCACTTAACTCCTTTTAACATCAATGGAAACCATATTCCATATTACCAACATGTTATTGGGGATTATAAATTCATATGGCATAAATATATAAACCTTGTCAAGTCTAAGCATAACATTGCGATATTGTGTGTAGTCACCAAAAGATGAAGACCGCAGGAACTGCAGACATGTAACTCAATGGAAAATGAAAAAAGTGATTTTGACAAAATATTACAAATTTATAATATAAATAATGCTAGAAACAAATGTACATATTATCTCATTGATCGTGTAAAGTACGGTAACTTGGAGGAAGAATTCTGTGGTTACTTTCTTATTATTTATGTAAGACTAAGCATTGTCAAACATATAAGAAGGAACAGGGGAGAGTTGAGACAGATACATAAGGTATTTTATATTTTTGGCACATGAAGAATGAAAAACTAAATTGCATGTTACATTACTTATAAATATGATCTCATGAATTCTTATCTATTTTAAAAATATTAATGATAGATCTGTGTAAAAAAAAAATTGTAAAAAATGAAATGAAGTGTAAATTGAGATGAACCATGGGGTAAGTATGAGAACCCCAAGTCACTAAAGGGGAAAAATATTTGTAACAAGACATCCATCTCCTATAAACATTTGAGTGTAATTCGTTGGCATCGACGACATTCACTAACAACAACTTGCTAATATGACCATTATTGATTTCATCCAAAACAAAAGGCTACATTGATTTTGTAAGGAGTAATACAATATTTAGGGCTCAAGCATAAGCGTTAGCTAAGAGCACTGCATCCCTTGTTCCAAAAAAAGGGAGCTAAATAGGGAGATATCAAACTTGTAAAAAACTAAAGTCTAAGGAAAATCTTGTGGTCTGTTAGGATTTGGACCACTTTATGTGTTGCCCCCCTTCTGTTCCCAACTGCCAACCTCATCTATTCACCAACTTACATAAGAAAAATCCACCCCTTGATAGCAGACCACAAAATAACTAAATAGAGGATATCAAACTCAAACAACTAAAGTCTATGGAACAACACATAATGTGTTAGGATATGGACCACCCTATTTACTACTCCAATTATCTAGTCAGCTGGCAACCGCATCTACTCGCTACTATGCACCAAGAATTAAATGGGTTTTCACTAAATTTTTTTCTACTATATGAGTTAGAAGGGGTGCATGCTTTTCTATTCAACAGCAGAAGACCATCTATTGGCACCGATCCATTTGGATCTTTCAGAGGGTTCAAGGATTTGCATGGAACAACAGTAGAGTTTCCTACGTCAAGTTATCACCTTCTGTGTTCAATATATTTTTTGTTTGAAATATATAATAATGCATGTATTGAGTATTTTTAGGAATCCTCCTTATTTTCTTATGAAATATAAATATTCCATATCAGTATTACTATATTAGTATAAAATAATGTAATGGCTAGTTTACAGAACCTAGAAACCAAAGGTGCAATGATTCATAATTTTTATGCCATGTGTTAGGGTTACTGTCTATGATATGAATTTGAATAATGTGTGTAGGGGTTCTTGCATATTAGTGAATTGAGAACAGAATTTGTAGTTCGAGCTGAGGATCTAATTCCAATCTAAACACATATTCTTTCCAACATTTTCTTTATATTTTCCTTTCCCCTAAATTCCAAATAATTCATGCAAATGGGCAGTGTAATCCGAGATCAACTCTTTGTATATATATGATTAGATGCAGTATCTAAGTGTCTCCATTTATTTTTATTGTGTGTCTATATCATAAAATATTGACTTACTCTCACTTAAAACATATTATAAAAGTAGTTGACCGCTTGGATGTCAAACTTATTGAGGTGATAAAGTCTCATTTTGTAATTCTCTCGATTTGAGCCAAGTTGATGATGAATAGTGGGATTGATTCCTTTCTATGAACCCAATTATTATGGACCCAAAGAGTGCACTAACATGTGTATTAATATGGCTTTAAAAGGAAGGCCCAACTCAGCCAAGTCTATCAATGGAAAACTGATTTCTTTGTCAAAAAGAGAAATATACCCAACGATATTTGATTTCTTTCATTAACTAGTCTTCCCTTAAATGGAAGAAAATATTTGGTAATCTCATGTAGATGGGTTTAATACTAAAACCATGGTTTTAGGGAAATTCATGTGCTTCTCCAAGGCAGATGTCTATCTTTTATGTATTGTTTCTTCTCTTGTATTAATATGTTTTGAATCCTGATTGTTTTGAATTCTTAATTTGAAATTTGTTAGATTCAATTTTCTTATTTTGCACATAAACTAGGTTATTTTTGTTAGCTATTGAATATTACAAATAATTTGCTTCATTGTTTGTCTACCTTACAGTTCATTGTTTTTATACTGATGTTTTTTTATTGGATTTTCCAGAAGTGAACTTAACTAGTGGGCCATTGAGTATGATCAGCTTGTTATCGAGGCTTTTTCATTGAGTATGAAGAGCCAACTGCTGAGGATTTCAAGATTCTAAGTATGGGTTAGTTGAATTTGTTGCGCGATCTAAGTATGCCTTAGCATCCAAGTACAAGTGGTATGGTTTAGCCATTGTAATATTTTGAAAAGTCATCAATGTATTAGATGATTTTCATGTAAAGTTATATGGATATAGTTTTTGAAAAAACTCATATTTATTGTAGTACTTGACATTTCATATATATAATATAATTTGTGCGATTTAAAACCTATATGGTTGTACATTATATTATTTATGAGTGTTGTAATTAACTAATTAATGTGAGATTACATAGTTCACATGTGTATTAAATGATGATAAATAATGTATGATTCTTTTTTTAATTTAAACATAATATCATATTAAAAATTTATATTGATTAATAATGGACACCATTAAAACTATTACAATATAATAACCACACATAAAATGACTAAAAATGACTAAATTAGTGACCAATAAATGAGATTAATGACCAAAATTCGCATATAAATTGACCAAAAATTGAGAGATACCTGACCAAACAATGAGATATAAATGACCAACATTTGCATATCAATGACAAAAAAGTAGTTTTGGTGGCTAATTTACGGTCTTTTATTACGCGACCTAATTTGATCATATTCTAGTTTTTCATATGGTCATTAATTTGGTCATAAATGTGGTCGTATATTTGTTCATTTATCTAAATATATGACCAAATATATGACCAAATTAATGACCAAATTACAAGGTATAAATGACCAATTTTGGTCGCGTAATAAAAGACCATAAATTATCCACGAGCGATCGGCAAACCAAAAGTGGTCATTGATATGTGGATTTTGGTACTTTTTTTGGTCACTAGTATCTCATTTTCCACTAGTGAAATCCCAATTATCAATTATGGTCGTTTCCATGAAATTATGGACAATTTGCTCCATGTAGCTACGATAATGTCAGCTTAAAAAAATAAATTTGGTGCATATTTGCTATTATAAGCATTTATGATATAGAGAACATAGAGGAATCCATAGATATATTTATGCAATTTTATTTATGTGTATTCATGTTTTTTATTTATTTTGTAGGACCAATTTAAATGGTCATTGGCAGACTTAACTTATTAACAAAGCATTAATTGGACTTTTGTTAGAAAACCAAGTGAAAGAAAAGGAGTATAAATAACACACCCCAAAATAGGGGAAGTGAAATGCTGAGATGAAGCTGTATATGATGTAGAAAGAGAAAAAAGTTGGGTTATAGAGCAATTTGTGACATAATAATCATAACATAAACAATTTTCTCATAATATAAATATGTGCATCAACTATGAATTATTAAAAGTATGTTGAATTATTTTTTGTAGCCAAGAAGAGATAGAGTATGTAGGCGCTTTTCTTCTTCTTTTGGAAGTGAGACATAGGAAGTGTCATTCATATTTGGATATTGTTCTAAGGAGAATGCCCACAAGTGAGTGCTTAAAAAAATTCTTAATGAATCTCTCTCATAAATTCGATCAATCAATTATGCTTTATCAAACTCTCAACCCTTTCATTATCACCGCTGGACCAAAGAAATCCTTTTTAGACCATAGCTCACCACTCGACCAAAGAAAGTATTTTTAGTCCATAGATTTAAATGATTTTTGATTTAGACAAGAACTTAAAGTGTTGATTAGGAACTTATTGGGCAATTTAATCAAAGACCCACCCTTCCAAAATGATCTTATGAGCTGTTATGATAGATGAAGGATCAACCATGAAAAGAGTTAGCCAAAGGATTTATGGGGTGGTAAGTTAATTCCATTTCCACATTATACTAAGTAAATATATACGATGATTTAACACCCTCAAAAAGAATCTTATGACCTATGTTGATAGATGAAGGATCAACCATGAAAAGATTTAGCCAATGGTCGTCTTTATTGGGTGGTAAGTTAATTACATTTCCACATTATACTAGGTCAATATATACAACGATTAAACACCCTCAAAAGGATGTTATGAGTTGTGTTGATAGTTAAAGGATTAGCCATGAAAAGAGTTATCCAAAGGATTTATTAGGTGGTAATTTAATTCCTTTCCACGTTATACTAAGTCAATATATACGAGGATTAACCACCCTCATGGACTCAGACTCTAACATCAGAAAAAATGTGTCACTGTTGTTCAAGACAACACGCAGTAAGCCATAAGATGTTTCCCCTCATTGATTGTACCTTGATGGGTAAATTTATCTTTCTGGGTAATGAAATTATCCCAAAACAGCGAGTGAATGATTTCCAAGGACTCATGCTATAAGCTGTAATGCCTATCCCACCTACTCTACCAACCATGAGTCTTGAATTCTGATGGGGAAACATTTTTACACAACAAATAAAGATAACCCATTTTTTATGATTGCACAGAATCGGTTTGCTACCATTTCATTTACTTGACCGCCCCTCCTGACTTATCCAAAATATTGTGACATCTAAACCATACAATAGTGATATATTTCATTCCCAAATAACTCCAAATATAAAATATTTTGAAACCCATAATTAAAAAGCGATATTTTAGAACTATGCGCTACATATATCATTCAATCTCATACAATTTTATCTGAAATGAGTTGCTGAAAAACATGATGAAAAGGAAATCCCTTTGCCTCACAGGTTTTAGGACAATCTAGTAACTCCATGAGTCCAGTTTTTGTATCTCGCTGTATCTTTATTTTTCCCTTTAACATTTACTTTTCCCACATGAATTTATAGTTGGGAGGTCTCTAATGTCTCGATAATTTTAATGAGTGAATTATATTGGTATTTGCATATGTGGTTGTGCAAATTCGAGTCTTAGGGTTCCTCTAATTCGTCGTTCATAAAACTTATTCAAGGTTAGGGCTTATTTAATTTATTTCCACTAAAATTGTCGAGCTAGGAGCTGGCTGTGTTTCTTTTTCCATGATTATAAGTACCACAGTCAGTGAACACAAGGGTCATGAGAACGAAATATGTGATATTGAAGCACAAGGTTTAAACACCCAAATGATGTTTTATATGTTTTCCTTTGCATTTGTTGATATTGATGGTGAGGGTAATAGAGTTTGTTTTCATTTATTTTTATATCCATGTGTTGACTAGTGTCAACTTCTTTAATTTTGTGCTTGGTTTCCCATGCATTGCAATCCTATAAATGGTCATAATTTAATCTTATAAGCAGTTGTAATTCTTGCATGTATGTCAATAAACAGCTGTAATTTAACCTTATCAGCCGTCGTAATTCTTGCATGCATGTCAATAACATTCCTATGGTTTGAATCCTGTACAGAATGAATTAAACTGATGGATTACACTGATTGCAGTTGTTTTATTATTTTTAAAATGAAATTAGTTTGGTAATTCTTGTTGTCTACCAAATTCTTCTTCATGTACTGCTAGTTTGAATAGGTAAGTATTGAATAATAATTTTCCAAATATGTTTGTGGTCTCTTCAGTGTTTCCTTCATAGTCATATTCATAGAGTTGTAAAGAAGGTATGCCAATAATTTGTTCTGCAACATCCTGGAATGCAGTTACATTAACTTTATCTATATCTTATCCTGTAATGTCTTAAAATAATTGTTGTTAATTGATACATCTATTTTTATTCCACCTCTCATATATATATATATATATATATATATATATATATTTTTTTTTCTTTCACCGCAAACATATATATCTATAATGCATGCACCTTGCCGCTATAGTGTAAAAGGAATTGCAGGGCTTCCAAAGTAATATTAATCTGCAGGCACGGGAAAACTATTTAACCTTCCTATTTGCTTCAAAGTTTAAAGCAACATTGTTGTAAGACGATTTTGTGAAATATTATCATGAAAGAAAACATAGTGATGTGAATATTGACAAGAAAGATAAATAAATAAACACTCTTTGCATGCACACAACCAAGAGGAAGGGGTTACACCCACTTTCCTCTCTGCACAAGGTTATGAGGTCGTGCCTTGGATGCTCTCCTAGATGGTGCTTTGTGAAGGATCTTCTCCAAAAATAGAAGTTTTTCCTTCCTTTGTAGCTCTTTCAATCGCTGCAAATACCCCCCCCCCCCCCCCCAAAAAAAAAAAACAACAATGCCTCAACTTTTAATTCTTCTAGAAAAGAAACGAGATCATATATCTTTATGCCTGAAGGATCAAGAATTGTCCTATTTCCAATATTTTGATCAACATCGATGCTTCATCACTCATGTTGAAAAGTACATTCTAAAGACCATTTGGATCGGATCTTGGAAATCCATAATGTCGCTAAAGTAGGTGATGGGAAGGAACTGTACAGGTTTACTCACATTGGACTGGGGGGTTATTGGCCTCCTACAGTGTTAGATTCTTGTATGTGGGATTCATATAAGATTGAAGGATGAAATTTCAACCGCTTCCACATGTCGCAAGATTGCATCATAGTTTCCATGCCATGGCAACTCCCCTGCGACGCACGGTTGATAACCTGTAACGAACTCCACCAAACTCCAACTACATAGAATGGTGGTAAGGTGGTAAAATGAGGTTGAAATATTGTTTCTAACATGTTGTTTGATAAATTCATTCAGCAAACGATGAAAGCTATAGATATGCAGGCCTCTAAAATAAGGCTTCGACGTAATAAGGAGTATACTTACTAAACAATAATTAAGAACTCTTTCTAGAAAGTCAAGTGAAACAAAAAGAGAAAAGTGTTAGAAAAACAACTCGCAATAAGAATTTCCAAATTTCTTATGATATATAATATATGCTGAATAATACAACCAATCTAATTGTTCTTACATAAAGAAAGAATTCACACAAATAAAAATTGAATACTTTACATGGAAAACAAAACATAATTAATAATTTAAAAAAAATAAAAAATAACTTTATTAACATGCGATAAGTAGAGTTGGTAATAGTTGGAAAAATTAAAATTCAACTTCAAGTAGGTCATTATTAGATACAACTATTCAATTAATAAATAATTACACCAATATGTGTTTATATCTTTGGGCTGATAGACTTATATATCTTAGAATTTTGGGGTGAAATATCATCTATGCTTTTTCAAATACAAGCGTACTTTTCATCTTGATTCTTGGAGCATAGTTGAAAATTAAAAATTAGCATTTCAAAAAAGACAAAAATAGTTTAGTTAACATATAATAACTATATACTTTGTGATAGTTGGAAAAATTAAACTTTAAATTCAATTCTTCCATTATTAGATACAACTATGAGCTTAACTCCATTGATGATACAACTAGTAGTTTAACTTCAACTCCAATCACTAATATTACTTAGAGGAATTGTTGATATATTAACTTTGAATTAACTATTACATACAATTATTAATTTAACTTCAACTCTAATCATTGTTAGCTTAACTATTATATGCAACTATTAACTTAACTATTAATGGAACTTCATAATATATTAGAAAACTATTAGTTATCTCTAATGTGATAGAACTATTAAATCAAATTTAAATGAACTTCATAATAAAAACTATTATATGAATGTGTAGTTGTACCCCAAAGACTCAACTACACAAAGATTCCATCTTTTAAGCTTATAACTCTAACTTCATTGGAGTGAAACCATGCACGACCCAATAAACTTTCCATTTGAAAGGTACCATCATGATGAAAACAATTAGTGAACATCCATAAACAACAACAACTTTAACATATTAGTAAAAGCAATGTCAATATATATTCCTTTATGCTTATTCTAAACATAATAATCTTATTAATATGGTTGTTTCTATTTTATAATGGGCCCCTTTGCAATGACAAATTTCATGTGGATATCATTCTAATTATAAAAAATAAAAAATAATTTAAAATCAATAATTTAAAAAAAATTACAATTTTCCATCTCTCCTACTTTAACTATTGTCTATGAAGAAATGAGCAACTGTGACTCTTTCAAAAGATTGCCACCTGGACCATCAAGGTGAGAAGGAAATGATTGCTTTACTACATATCTTTCTAACAATGCCACCTGGTCCTACTACATATGTTTTTAACATTGTCACCTGGCCCATCAATCCTTTTAACATTGCCACATAGTGTTGGAATAATGTAGAAATGCTTGCCGAGTATCGAGGTTTAGGGTTGATGTGTCATTTCTATATTTAGTATGAAGAGGTTTCAGATCCACTTCTTATGGATCTAGGTATTGGTTTGTTATGATAAGCTACATCTATATATTGTAATCATTTCACATTAATTAATTGAATTGGTTTGAGCATTCCTTGTGTAAAAGACCTTATCATGTCTGCTCTGTCTGCCTTCTAATTCTTAGTTGGTATTAGAGCTCCAGGTGAGTGTAATCATTGAAGGAGTCGATTGTTTTTTAACCGCGGCCGTGAACAAGAAGCCTTTGCTGCATCCACTTACCTTACGGGTCCTGCCATCCTCAACAGTATGCCTGTAATTTCTTTCCAGAGCTGGGAAAGAGATTGAGAGGATAGCTTTCAACACTTATCACCGAGAATGAAGTCTGCAACTGCCGAGCATTCAAAACTTATCACCATGAAGAACTACATGGAGCGTGTGATTGATGATATCACAACGTAGATATTGAGGGATTTGGATAATAAATATATCCTCTGTTGTCAACATTGAACGAGAAGCTACCGTGAAAGTTTGCACTGAAAGTTGCATTAGAAGAGCACAGGATGTGAAGCACTATGGAAATCACCATGGGAGAGCATATCGTTGATGGGAGAGACTGGCAGATCACGGGTGGGAGATCCATTGTGGAAATTTTTTTTGTCATAGCGTGGAGATTTCCTTCGTTGATAGAGAGCCATAACATGGAAAGCTGTGAAGTTTTTTTTTCCTCCATATATATTCAGCTCTGCACCCACTTTAGCTCCTTGCTCCATAGCTAATCATTGATTGAAGCAGCCATTGCTATGTGTGAATCCAAACTCACCTCCCACCTTTCTCTCGCCAATGCATGTTTGAAGAGGTGTTTGCACTGAGGTAAGACCAGTCCAGGAAAATCGTTGAAGATCGCTGCATTAGAAAATCACAGCCCATGTAAAGAATGATTCCCATATAATATTTTTTTCTCCTCCCGTAAGAGCACTACCTATCAGCTGAAGGTAAGGAGCAGTGCCTCCACCAATTTTACAAAAGAAGAGCCGTGGTACCGCTTCTCCACCAAAAGAGAAGAGCGATGGCAATGATGAAGTGGTGAAGTGGAAGAGCGGTGCTCAAGTAAGCTCTTACACTGATTTATGGCACTACCCCTAGAAACACATCTTCTTTTTGTCACAGGTGTGGTTCTCTATTTTCTTCTCTGGTTGTATAATGATCAGCTCTCTAGATCACCCGAAACAAGGTAAAATGAAAAATCCGCCTCTTGCTAACACTTATATCGATGAAGAATCCAAATTAAATGGTGAGAATTATGTAAATTTTAAATTTAAGATGATGACTGTGCTTGAATCCACTAATTCATCGTCGATTGTAATTCATCGTCGATTGTGACCGGAGATGAGCCGAGGCTAGCAACTACCGCATTGCTTCCGGACTAGAATAAGTAGGAGCTGAAAGCAAAACTCACATTGAGGATGTCTATTAAAGAAAACATCATTCCCCATATCAGAAATTGTATGACATCCAAGGCAACATGGGACACGCTCAAAGGCTTGTATCAAACAACTGATGCAAATCGGGTTTTCTTTCTCAAAACCAAATTGTTGTCAATCAAGATGGAGGCTAATGAAGGGGTAAGAAAATTTATTTCTCACATTAAATAACTTAGTGATAAATTGGGTGGCATAGGTGAAGTTGTTGAAAGTTCTAATTTAGTAATAGTCACTCTAAAAGGCTTACTGCTAGACTATGAAGTGTTTATCTTAGCACTTGCAGTGAGAGAGAAACCCCCAAATTTTGAAGAACTTACAGGGATTCTAATCCAAGAAGAAGAAAGAATGAATAACTATGATCTGGATGCTGGAGGTTCAGACTTGGCACTGATGGCAAGAGGTTGATATCCACACAGAGGCAAACCATAGAATGGAGACAGAAACAAACAAAGGAATAGAGACAGAGGCAGATTTCATAAAAAACATAAAGGTATGGCTCATACCGATTCTGATAGAAATAATGTAGATGGTCATCATTGGGGAAAACCAAGACACCTCAATAGAAATCATTATCATAAGAAATTCTATAGAAATAGAAACTACAATGGAAGTCACAATGGAAATTTTGCAAATACAGACACCTCTAAAATTAATGACTTTAAAATTTTGAGATTATTTATTTTTGAAGATGCTCTGTCTGTTGAGACAGATAATGAGAATGCATGGTTCATAGATTCAGGTGCATCTACACATATGTCTTGTAAGAGAGAATGGTTCGATGAATACAATGATAAACATGGTGGCACTCATATCTATTTAGGACATAGGAGATAATAGGTCACACAAAGTGCAGGGTTATGGAATAATAAAAGTAAAATTATCTAATGGTCAATTGAGACAGATTCATAATGTCATGTATGTTCCTAGCATTAAGAAAAAATTAATATATGTTTCAACCATAATAAAAGATGTCCTGAAGGTAGAGTTTGGCAAGTACCAGTTCCATATCAAAGACATTCGAAACCACTACAAGATTATTGCTATAGGTTCAAGATGTGGAGGACTATACAAGATGGATGTGAGCAAAGACGGTCATTAGGCACTTGCATCCACCATAATCACCACAGAGGAACTTTGGCACTAGAGGTATGGCCATATTAACCACCATGATCTTGTATTACTTCAAAAGAAATCTATGGTTGAAGGTATGCTTGTAATAAATAATGAACGTTTAGACTACAGTGCATGTGCACTTGGCAAACAACATCGAATCGAATTCCCAGTACATCAAGAAAAGAGGGAAACTGGTCTACTTGAATTAATTCATATAGACCTATGTGGACCTATGCAAACTAGATATTTAGGAGGTGCATCATATTTTCTGACATTTATTGATGATAGATCTAGATACACATGGGTGTACTTCATAAGGAGGAAAGGAGATGTATTTGAATACTTCAAGGAGTTCAGAACCATGATTGAAAAGAAGAAAGAAAAATGCATTAAAATTCTCAAATTCGACAATGGTGGAGAGTATGTGTCTGGAGCTTTCAAGAAATACTATATGGAGAATGGAATCCAACAACAGTTTATAGTATCGCACACTCCTCAGCAAAATGTGATAGCAAAACAAAAGAACAGAACACTAGTTGAATGTGCATGGAACATGCTACAAGGTAAGCAAATTTTGAATGGTTTTTGGGAAGACGCTATGAATACTGTTGTATATTTGAAAAATATCAGTCCGACAAAGAAACTAGAATTTCAAACACCATTCATTAGGGGAATTTTGAGGTCTAAAATGGGCCTCATATGAGATATAATAAAATAATAAGAGTTAGTCATTTTGTGGGGAAGGTTTATCTACAACTCACCTCTTGCACTTCAATTTATGTAACTATGGTTGAGTTAAATTGAAAAGATGTCTAAAAATAAAACAAGAAAAAAATATTTTTGATATGACTAGAAATATAAGTACTTTAGTACATAGATGTACTAAAAGAAAGTAGTAATAAAGTAAAATAGTTTAATTATGAATTCTAAACTTAACTTAAAGTTTATATATATAACCAATTTAACTAATATTTATTAAAAAAATTTAAACTTATATTTGTAATTATAAATTAAAATTTAAAAAATAAATATTGAATACAATTAAATATAATTAATATTATTTAGTTTAATTTAACTAAGAGTTAAATCTACACACATTTAAAATTTAAACTTTAAATTTATATCAACATTTATTTATCATAAATATATAAATTAATAAATTATTTATTTATAACAATATTATATTCTATTCTTTTATAACCAATATATATATATATATAGATATATAGATAGATAGATAGATACACACACATAAATTAAATGTTAAATTGCAACTTGAAAAATACACGTGATTACTCATATTGTCATCTCTAAGTAGAACACAACTAATGACATAACATTAGAGTAATCCAGGATAGGAGCACAGTTTACCTCTTGTTCTTAGGATTTCAACACAAATTATAAGGTGTTGAAAATTATAAAATCCCTTTCTTTACCTAATACCAACATTTAGAATAGCATTGAAATTATACACAAAGGAAAAACATTCGCTAACATAGCTTGCTTCTTGGCATTATTATATTGTAAACTGACTAGATGTTACTCTATGTTACAACTATATAATGTTAAAAAGTTCAAAATACTACATTATAATTTTAATCTACAATCACAAACAAGGATAAAAATATTGTTACCAGTATAAAGTATAGACAACATAGCTGAAACAGGCAGTTCTGAAAACCATCACACTAGAATAAATTCACTTCCTGCATATACCTGTACTAAGAGCATTTCATAAATAGTATCTTATGTTTAGTCTATATTACTGTCAGCTTCGATGTAACTACCCAGGTGAACAATTAGTCAGAAACCTCAAGAAAGCATTTTTTGATGAGAATCCATGTAACCTTCTTAGTCTTTCCTAAGCCTGTGAAATGGAATGCAGATAAACTCATAAGGATATCAGAACCGACCAAGCAAGGAATTAATTCCGACTACAATTCTATTTAAATAGATGTACAGCATCAAAATTTCAGCTAATTTCCTATTATAGCTCACATCATTATCAAAAGTCATGGCTGCAAATGGGATTTATTCAATAAAAACATTTTTTCCTTGGGAAAGAACCATGAAGCCAGGCTATTTGCATCGGACACTAAAACCCATCTAATTCTATACATGTGAAGAACAACTAGGAGGTACAAAATGGAATGCTTAAAATCCATTGTAGGCAGAGGATAAGAAACAACCTAAACAAATGGTACCCAAGCATTATGTTTATGATTAATCAAGGAATTGATTTACCAAGGGATACACGTCAGTGAGGGAGTTTGAAAGTTATTTTAAGGCCTCTAGAATTATATGAATCTCGGGAATATGTGAACATTTTTCTCCTATTTCAAATATATACTACATACAGCCTAATAAGACACTTGGGAAACTATGAATAAAGGTGATGAGCACACTTGATCACCAAAAGGATAGCAATGAAGCACTTGAAGTAGGCTCGTGGTAATGAAATCTACCCAATTTACCTTTTCTAACATCAAAGTTAAATAAAAATACCAACAGTGGATTATGGGTCTAAATAGGGGATGAGAATAGAGCTCAACTCATCACAAGCACAAAAATAAATATGCAATAAGAATGAAGATATTCAAGACCCTTACCACTCTGAGGTTTTCCATTGGTTGAGAGTGGTTCTTCTCTTTAACTATGATAGCTTCAAAACTTCTCACTATAATATTTAATCAAATGGAAGACTTGGCATGTGGAATCCAAATGATGATTGGGAAAGAATATTAAAATGCTCGGTTTTGATTGGAAATTGATCGATAGGATATATGGAAGATGAGGCTTGTAAGACTGTATATTTAGCTAGCATGAGGTCTTGACACAAATATTTACAATCTGAAGCATAAAATATAAAAGTTTTGTAGGGGTTATAATATTATAGTTTAATCAAGCATGCAGTACTCATGAAAACTCATTTCATTCTTGAGTCCCTTCAATTCATTCAATTGGGCCATTCGGTTCATAGGTTTTTCATTGGATGGACCATGAGTGAGGTGACCAACCAACTACCTTTGACCATGCATACAAACTGCAACCCTAATAAGAGAGCGATATGAGACTGAAGAGAACTTGCATATAGGAAATTAAGAGTACAATTTTCAGAATAAATGCAAGATACAATAGAGGAAACTGAGGGCCCTATATTGAAGATTCACATGCATGACTAATTTCTCAATAACTTGAAATGATGTTTTCTAATTAAATAGCTAGTAAAGAGTCACTTCCTAATCAAGCATACCAATAATACCTTTGAAACAAGTAGGGCAAATACTCAGTATAGTGTTTACATACAAACACGTATTGTCAAAAATATTAACAAGCACGGGATTTACATATACATCTAGAAAAAGTAGTTTCATAGTGTTTGATAGGTTCTTCAGAAAATCGATTGAAATGGTACATGAGAGGTAGATCGCCGTAGCCAAGCGTAGAGGTTGGGAAATCTAATTTAATGGTATCCTACTCAGATAGTCTACAATGGCATGCAAATGGTAGGTCTTAAGGTTGATACTACTAATTAAGATAAATGAAGATAAGGAAATGGTAGATCTCGAGGAATAGAAACGAACTTAATAGGGTTAATTTATGTTAATTTAGCATTTCCGTTGCTACGTTGGTACCAAATCCATTCTAGCTAATAGGTTTTTCCCTTAAATTTCCATTTGATGCTAAGCTTAATTTATTGAATTTTAAATTAATTCTAATTAATTATATTTATGTTTGTAGCATTACCACAGTTGGAAACCTACGTAAAGTGGCTAAAACTTAGACCTAAGAAATTTTTATAATAAGTATCAGTAATAAACAATGATATCTAGAAAGTCTGATATGACTTTGAGCTTGTTCTGGGCAGAGTTTGTGGATATTAGAGAAGTAAATCTATGTCTCTGGGAAGTCTGGTGTAATGAACAACAATAATGATCCTAAATAACCATGTTTTTGGGCACATACTGGTCCTTAAAATCATTTCTCATCCCTATTTGACCTCCTAGTGAGTGGTAATACAATTTTGGTAAGATGTATTGATGAGAATGGATCTAAACCTTGAAATCTAGGGAAAATTAATGGGTATAACACAACAATAGGTTTCAAAATATTATGTTTGGGTGAGGTATGTGTAAACAAAAATAGTATAAAAGTGTCCTTGGGCATATTGTAGCAGCAAAGAACTATCTCTCGGCATCGACTCAATAGTAGCACTTCAACATTGTCATTTCTAGAAAGCTCACATCGGATATTATGTTTACTTTTAAGCACTGTAGGGTGAAGTTTTCAGAGGTGTTGGCCCTAGTGTCTTGTCTTCACTTTCATTGAGGGATAATCCACCTTTGACTCATGTTTCAAGAGTTTTGCGCACCTTTCCTAGAATAATGAAGGTACAATCTAGGGAAAAAAAACTCAACAGTGAAGAAGTTTGGCAACATTGATGTGTTATAGAGGATCCTCTATATATCATATGGCTTAAAACGTTTTATCCAATCCACATAAGTCATCCTTAGAGGAATCCAGTTCCATTTATGAGGTATTTAAACTATGTCTACATAGGATTGAGGACACCATTGAAAGTATTCTTTTAGAAAGCGCTAATCATTGGAGGATACTTTTCACTGAACAAAGGCCTGGTTTCTATATTAATTGAGTATTGGATTACTCCATTGGATATATAGAGACCGATATCTCTTAGAAGTTGTGTTTTTTTTCGCTATATAAATATTATTGGAGGGGCATTTTCTTGAAGGTGACTTAGGGGAGACAGAACATAAGTTTAGTTTTCCTTCTAGTTTGCATAGGCCTTCTCTTGGACACTTTTGTGGACAAGGTGAAACATTGCATCTTATGGGATTTTGGAGGTTGTGGTTTGCTTCTACTTGTGATCATCCATCATTGCTTTATGGAGGACGTGGGTACAATTGGAAGATATCGTGGTGTAATTTGAAATGCAAAAATAATTCCTTATTTAGAATTTAGATTAAAAAAAAGGAAAGAAAATAGGAGTCACCCACAGAGAAAATAGTGGTCCCTATTATGATCCTTCAATTCAATGTCATGCACATGCATATAAGTTTTATTTGGGTGATTCAATGTTCAAACAATATCATGAATGAATAAAATGTAATTCATATCCATATGTCCGACGAAAAATGGCCATTTCGCATATATTTTCATGTACATATGGAATTCATAGCTATATTTAATTGGTGAAGTATTACCAAGGGGCCAGTTATCCTGATAAATTAGACTATGTAAGGTAATTGTTCAAATTAGATAGAACAAATTTCGCCAAAATGTACGGTAAACATCATCATCAACTAAATGCATGTGTGTGCACATGCATAAATACCCAATACACAGCTCAATGAAACAAAAGAAAACATAATTGTACCTTGATTTGTGGATCTTCACATTGTCTTCTTATGCTTTACCTTTAAAAACATCATCCAACATACTTCATATTTTGTTCTGTTGCAATAGTTTCATGTTAGGATTCATCAAATATTTTTTTTTATGAAAATAATAAAACCAATATAAATAAATACAATTATATTACAATGTAAATCACAATACTATTCAACTATTCAAGTAAATTAATTGTTAAGAATAGATCACCTAATAAAACATGGATAACCAAAAACACTATGTATATAAGGCCATCGGTCTCATCAAAATGTCATTTCTTGCCTCTTAACTATGGAAATATTTCTCAATGCTATCTGTAACAAGTTCCAATGGAGGAGTCAAATAGCAATAGTGAAAATTATACACTAAAATTATAGAAATAGATGTTTTTTAATGTATTCTTCCTTACCATTCATTGAGCTCCTCTTTCTTTCAAGAATAATTTAATATTCTCTACTTAACAGGACCAACCACGTGAAGGTGGAAGCTCTTATGGCCCCTCCCCCCCCTCACATCACTCTCAACTCCCCAAAGCCAATGCACCTACTTGCAAATAACAATTTATTTCACTATTTCACAATCCAAATAACAATGCATCTACAATGAAAATAACAATGCATCTACTGCAAATTATTTCACTCAATAGCTGAAAGATGCTTTCATTAAATTATTCATTAAACCATTCAATCATTAAATAGCTGAAAAAACCATTCATTTAGTCAATGGCAAAAAAAAAATCAGTAAACCATTCATTAAAGCATTCATTTAAACATTCATTCTTGAAACAAAGGAAAAAACCATGAAATTGTTTTTATTACAAAATAAGAATTACTCAAAATTTGTTTAGTCACTTCCTTTTTACTTTTCTTCTCTTTAAATATTTAGTTAGAGTCACATATTTCGGAATCTGATCCTCGGTCTCCCTACTAGTATGCTCTCAAGGTTGAACTTCCGACGAGGGGCAATGAATTTCTAGAAGAATGTCAAAATATTTCATTAATATATTTATATTTTGATAAATATGAGCAATTCATTTAAAAAAAACATTACGAATGTGTGTTTTTACATGCCATGGGGACATCGACATGTTCAACATTAGCTTGTACAGGCCCAACCTATTCAGTGTTATCTGCATCTACATGCTCTGCACTTGAATTGTGTACAATTAGAATTAATGTTCATCATCTGTAATGGTCTATAAAAAACAGTAGCACATTAATAAATTCATTACCAGGAATCAAAGCATGATCTTCATCTGGTTTGTCATGTACATCCTTGACATGAACGGGATCATTACTTTCCTGCTCAAAAGGGAATAAATAATTTATGTTAATTTATTTATAAGGAATAAATTGCATGAGCATTAATAAATTATCATTAAACTATACATTTTTTACATACCTGCACACCAAATGGATCAGCAAAAGATCATGAAGTATTCCCAGACAAGATTCTCTAGTGTTCAAGAACGACGTCAAATCCCTGTTCGAAGCCAAGCTTCATGTAATCCACACTGGGCAATTATTTGAACCGGTCGGCCTTCATATTTGCATGATGTCATTAATTTTACATTTTTTTCCAGAACAAAATCAAAATAATTATCTGTATGATATTTGGATGTGGATTCGGATTTTGCAATACTTACATATCGTGCTTCCAAGTTTGAGTAACCACCAGGACCAAGCTTGTGTTAGCCAATTTTTTCAATTCTTTCCTTGGTGGCCTTAGTGTGTCTGAGAGCCTAATCAAGTTTTTAAATACGTTAGTCGATGTACCAAATTTGATATAAAAACTAGTAATAATAAGGCTTACCACTACATTTTGGAATGTATTGCATACCTCCCTGTTCCAGCCGGTGGTATCTTTTCTGATTTTCTAAGGCCCTTCTCTTTTCTATCTTCCACTAGGGCTTTCCACTCCATATATGGAATCATTGGAGGGCACTCATACCTAGGGTTATTTTCTAGGTGAACCCTATACTGGTCTCGGACAATCTTCATATGTTTTCTAGCCTTCTGTAGGACCTTCAATGTATCGAAGGTATCTTTTCCGAACAGACCAACCAAGGGATTAGTCAGATCATCCTTTAAAGCTTTTGGTTGCTTGTTCCACATTATGCAGATGGTGGGACCGAATATCTCCAAGGCCAAATCATTCATATGTTTATAAAATATATCATTTCCTACAAAACATTAATGCCATCATTAGTCAACATTAAAAAATATTATCGGTATATTAGACACAAATTATAACAACTAAATTGAACAATATATAATGACCTGGAATCCTCTCTATCTCTATTGGAACCATCTCTTCATTCACCGAAAATGTACACACTATTGAACCAGTGCTAGTGACACGAGAAGATCCAGGAAATGCATCCACATCTCTATCTAACCCTGCATCCACTCCTTCTTCTGCAGCATCTGTTGTGGGTGGGGAAACATTGGCTGCACCCTTTGCTGCCCTTGGGGGTTTCGCAGAGTGTGTTGCCTACTGTTCAGTTGAAAATATGTGAGAAGTATGTGGTGTATGTGGAGTGGTTTGGTCACTAGGACCAACATTTCCTAGACCACCACTGATAATCTCCATAGTACGCTGTAAATTCAAACCATTGTATTATAAGTTTAATAGCATATAAAATCAAATATTATAAAGTTTTTATAAATGAATTTACATTATTATTCGAGAACTTACTTCCAATTGTTTACATTGTTGTAACAACAATTGAATCCTTTTTTCGATCCTTTCTATTTGTGGAACTGCCAATGTCAGAAGAATCAGTTCCTCATTTTGTTTTTCCTTGGTCTTTTGTAGCACCCTCAATAGGTCTGTGGACTCTCTAATTTCACTATCTCTCATCAACCAAGAGACCTCATTCTGTAAATAGTTTTGATACATTGTTACATAAACCAAATCCCTTGTCTGCAACTGAAATATATAAAAAAATTCTTAGTCTTTGAATCAATAGTGTGCACAAACAATTATATTAACAAAAATTGTCTATCATGATAGATTCATAGTATTACATCTACGATTACCTGATGCCTAGATTAGGGTGTGGCCGGATCAACAGATGGAGACTTACCTTGATCAACCACCTGCAAAAAAAGTACAGAACATTATCACAATGAATGCAATATGTAAAAGCTAACAAATACAGAAAAAAAATAAACACTATGCTACATGTTTTATATGTTTACATTTTTGAAGTATTTATAATGTGCAATTACATTTAGGTTTATTGGTTTCCTCGAGGCTCTAGTCGATTGATCAACAGTTGGGGACTTTCCTCGGTCAACCTACAAAAAAGGTAGACAACATTATTATCATGAACGCAAACATAAAAATGAAATAATACATAACAAAATAAACATTATGCTACATGATATACATGTTTACGATTTTAAAGTATTTGAAATGGAGAATTACATTCATGTTTTCCTTTTGCACTAATGCTGTAGTCGACTGATCAATAGCCGATTGGCTTTCTTGATCAACACTCTGCATGGAAAATAGATAAGATTATATAAACTAATTGAATATACTAATGAAAATATATAACAACATATCTGTATGTCCATCCTAAATTTATTACATTGGCAATATCGATGTATACCGGCTGCCTTGAATCGGGTTGAAAAACATCTACGAAGAGGGAGGTGCCCCTAAGAGAACCCTGCATTAAAAACATACTAAAAATTACCTAACGAAACCAGAAAAGTAGAAAAATACAATTATATGCTAACGAAAAATCCTATAGATGTTAAAATAATTAATAATAGGTTGGATAAATTGTTGGATGCACCACAACCATACTAACCATGTTTGTATCTACATGATTCAAATTGTAATTAAAAAGCAGTTCTTCACTAGCAACTATTGATTTAATTGCACATACAAAGATATACTTTCCTTCACGCGACTTGAATATGCAGTTGGGTTACTTAAGTGAAGACCCCGGTTGTGTATTGTTTTTAAATCCCGCAATATTACCAGTTGTTTTTGGCCTTCCATCCATGTACAACGTTTCTCCTTTATTTTGAGCTTTGTCTTTCAATTGTATATAATTCGATGACAACCCATATCTACACATACTTCGTGCATATTGGACTAGGTGCATCCAATCACTATAGTTGTAAGAGGGTCCAACATACTCCATCAATTCTATACATCTACCATATCCAACCTTTATGCCATCCATGCAAAACAACTCCAATCCATGCAATGACGATGGTGCAATTCTATATATCCTCTCATTCACACAAAAATTAGTGTTTACATGACGAAGATCCCTTGGAACCCACTGTTTCACTAGGGGTTTTTACCTTAAGGGCATGTTGATGTCTCCCACTGTCTCATCATCATAGGAACATGACCCCCCTCCTTTGAGAAAAAATTTCATACGTTTATTGAATTTTCTTCTGATCTTCTGACATCTAGTTGATCTAGCACTTGTAGACCTACTAGATGTCTCACTTTCCTCTAGACTTCCACAACTCCCCTAGTTGGAGGAAGACATGTCTGACAAATACCTATTTGGTTCTACCTACACCATGGCGAGAAAACAAATTGGCAAAAGCATAGCAAAATACCAGCCAAAAAACTTGGAAAGACTTATAAGCAAAAAACTTGTTAAAGAAAAATATTTTCAAGAATGAGTTTGGGTAATAGGTGTGGGAATTTGGTAGCCCTAAAAATTCTAATCTATGCCCCTCTTTTATTTACATACAATTCTATATTCTCACTTATCGCTCACATTTCCTTTTCCTAAAATGTATTGTCTAGGCTCACAAAATATCATGTTATACATGGGCACTATAATATGCTCACAAATATTTATATAATGTATTATAAATGTGTGTTCCTAAAGGATTTGGAAATATACGTGGATGGGCACTATGCTTGGTCACCAATGCTTTCACGTCTCTAGAAATATGTTAGAATCATACATCACATATAGCAAGTATGATTACATGTAGAATGTTGAAGCGATTATGGTGGTTGTGTATTTGAATATGTCGGTGTTCTTATTACTGGCCTAACCCCCTTTCAACAATAATATTTTCATATTTAATGAGTCTATGTCAAATGCTCTTGGTCCTCATTACATTCAAGGAGCCACTGCATAGGTCTCCGTAATCCATAACACCAAACACTACACAAACTCAATTCGAAGGAGTTCCAAATGCCCTTTTTCCATTCACAAGCTTCATATGTATGCTTGTGCCCATTGGACTTTGGCCTTTCAATGTTGTCCAGCTTGAGACAAACTATTATGCATATGTACCAAATATAACACTGCAATTTATCCTAATATATGTCTATACAGGGTCTAGCGGTTCTCCTCTAATCAACTATCTCCTTGAAAGAACATATCTTCGCATTCATCTACATTTACTTCAGATAGAAGTGATACGGAGTCGTAATGTTGGTCACTTCCCTCAAAAAGCATCTTCGACATGAGTTCCTTTTCAAGTAATCTTGGTTAATCTCCTCTTCCAAACTTCTAGGTCACTTCTCCACTCTACATTCGCCCGATTATTCATTTTCTTGGCCACTCCTCTCCTTACTCTACACTCGTTGTTGTTGTAACCCTTACTTTTGATGGTTGTAAGTGGTTTATAGTTTTCCCATGAATGTTGTTGTGATGTTGTAGATGATTATCCATTTTACCTAATATTTTTTATGATCTTTTCCATCATTTCTATGGTGCACATACCTGTTGTTTATGGATTCTTAAGCTTGAAATCTCAAGGGCCTAAAATTGCCCAGATCTCATGTAGGGCCCTTTAAGAGTCATAATAACAACAATTGTTAGAGGATGTTATTCTCCAAATGATACACCAAAACCATACTTATTGGTTAATAATTTTGTAGGGATTTTCTTCTCTCTCCCATAATTTATCATACTAATGGGATTGTGACTATCAAGTCAATGCCTTATTTGCATAGTGGAAATCCTACAACAGTACACTGGGAATTCTAAAAAATTATAATGTATGCCCTAAAAATTCTAATGTATGCCCCTCTTTTAGTTACATACAAGTATCCATTCTCACTTATTGCTTGCATTGCCTTTTCCTAACATGTATTGGGTAGGCTCAAAAAATATCATGTTATACATGGGCATTATGATATTCTCACAAATATTTATATAACATATTATAAATGTGTGTTCCTAAACGATTTGGAAATACACATGGATGGTCACTATGCTTGGTCACCAATGATTTCACATCTCTAGAAATATGTTAGAAACATACATCACATATAGCAAGTATGATGACATGTAGAATGTTGGAGCGATTATGGTGGTTGTGTATTTGGATAAGCAAGTGTTCTTATTACTGGACTAACCCACTTTCAACAATAATATTTGCATATTTAATCAATAGTAGAATGGAATTTCTTATGAATAACTCATGAATCTTGCCTTGGTTATTAAATGTCCATTTATAAATCACTATTGTGGTTTCATCATTGCTCCCATTCAAGAACAAAAAAGTATACATTACTTCTCTCCCTACATTAAGTCCACATGGACATAATGACTAGCTTTGGTACTTCCTAACTTTTCAATATTCCTTTTGAAAACAAAAGTGAAACATGAAACAATATCCTTACTTTCAGCATCTTGCACAACTGATGGCTTTGATCGAACTATATAAGTACTTTGTTCCCAAAGTAAATATTTTGAGACCTACGAATGAAGGGGAGAGAGATGAATGGTTGAAGGACTCCAATGGAGGATGAATTGATGCCCTTGTCTGCCTGCCCAAAGGTCCTTTTATCATGAATATTATCCCTAACTTATCATTGATTTGTAGTCTTCTATTTTTCACCCACACTACTAAAAGCAACACAGTTTTATGCTGAACTAGTATGTATCTTCATGTCACAATTTCTTCCTTGTAGACGAATATGGAACCCTAGAAAGTAGTGTTGATTTGGAAATATTATTTTACAATGTTCAATCCCATCTTTAAGAAAATATTGGAGAGTAATTTATTGTATAACATTAACATATTAATTTTCAACCCTAAGGCAATGCTAACTTGAGCAGAGTTGGGAGATTTCAAATAGGTAGCGCCAAAATAATGGAATAAATCAAGCCAGCTGCTACAGGCATTCTTGGAGGCACATTTCCCAGTGGTAACCTATAGAAATCATATATATATATATATAATCCATGGTGGTGAAGAGTGGATATTTCCAGATCTACTACTTGGCACATTCAGGAATGAAAAGAATGTTTTAAATACATTTATATCAGTTTGTAATATTTTTTGATTTATTCCTTTTATCTTGTCATGATGATGCTTGTTTTCCCATATTAATTTTCAACCCTAAGGAAACATTTTCCCATACTAATTTTCAACCCTAAGGCAATCCCATAGTAGAAAGAACCAAAAAAAACTATTGCGCACAAATCAAAAGGCTCTTACATTGACTGTAT
This sequence comes from Pseudotsuga menziesii, assembly GCA_001517045.1. Lineage (NCBI taxonomy): Eukaryota > Viridiplantae > Streptophyta > Pinopsida > Pinales > Pinaceae > Pseudotsuga > Pseudotsuga menziesii. The sequence continues at coordinate 134,985 of LPNX010093802.1, read as the reverse complement.
CATGACTTCCTCAATGATTTGATGAATCCTTTGAAATTTTCTTCTAAATATAGTGAGACAAGGCTCAAAAAACTTACCTAAAGAGATTGTTTCCTTTTCTCTTTATCATTGATTTCTATGATATGTGTTTCAAGTGATGCTAATGTTGTTCATCCTGTGCTATTCTCTAGTCAATTTCCTAATAGGGTGGCATTAAATGGATTGGATTCTACTTTGATCAATCTGACAAAGTCTTTTTCTCCAACCAACCATATTAAACTTGAATGGATTTTGGACCTTTCCACTCTTTCCACTTGGAGAAAAATTAGCAAATGGTTTTGTTCACCTCCAAATTCGACCCAAGTTCTTATCCTTTTGTGACCACTCATCAAGGAGGCATAGATTAACCTAATGTTGTCAACAAGAACACCATCGCCTTCTTTATCATTAGATTCTATGCTCTATATTTCAAGTGACACTAATTCTTGTTGTTCTTTTATTATTTCTTATTATTTGTGTAAGACATTGTTTTCATTTTCACAAACTTGAGGTTTGAAACAAATTGTAGTCTTATAGACTCCTTGAGAGAGGCATCAATTGGTTTGTGTTGAGATTATTAAGCATATACAGATGGATTCAAGACGAGAAGCTCGAATTTGTCCTTCTCTACTCCATCATCAAATAGGTTGAGGTTAGATTCTTCAACACCACATATAGGTTCACTATAATTGTCTGGGGATAAACTAAATCTTTTTAATCTTCAATAGTCTCTACCAACAAAATAGTCTATTATATGTACTAGGAGCTTCAGTCAAATCAAGAGAAATCTTCTACAAACATATGAAGAATAGTTTAATTTTGTAAACCAGGGGATGGAAAAAGGGCAAGGAAACATCAAAGATCACTCACACCAGGGAATAATTCTAAAGCTAACCAACTGTCTAAACCACAAAGGTCATCTTCTCGTGTTAAATGTAAGAGGGGCAAACAAAAATCAGACACGGTGACAATTGACATAAAATGTTCAAATAAAAAATGGACGACATCAAAATACCTAGTACATGCTTCCAGACTCAAAGCATAAACCATAAGATTCATGATTTTCCATTAATGGCCAAGTATTACCTAACCCAATTTCTAGTGAGCTAAGCTCCTCATGGTCGAATCAGGATATTGGGCCAAGTTTATTGTAATTTCCAAGAAGCAACCGATAGAGAAACCAAGAATCCACTCTACAAGATGTCCAAGAACTGACATCATTCAAGTGAAGCATGTATGCAGACTGCTGCAAACATTATATTTCTTCTCATTCAATTTTCTACAAAGTGTTGTAGCTTGCTTAGTGCTCCTCTTTGTTTATCATTTACATTCAACTTAATGATGAAATAAACCAGTCCAGGAAAATCTTCTAGTACATCTCCTTTATAGTAATGGACAAATAATGATGATAGTTCTTGGAGATCATATAGTGTGGATGTTTTAACCTCTTTAATGCTACTCTGTAGTGTATAAACCAGCACTTCAAAAAAGATTCCAATGGTTTTCTTGGACATCTTGGGGTATCCTAGTCAATTTGATAATGATAGTTGGGAGGAATGCATTCTGAAATTCCATGGGCAATAGGATTCTGCTAGATTTCATGTTGAATTACATATTGAATCTCTTCCAAGGTTTAATGTGCCCCTGAGGATATGAATATGACTATGTTCGATATATATCTTAACTTGCAAAAAAGTGACATAAGAAATTGGTATATATGGATTCCTAGTAAGGTTTTATACTCAATTATAAATATTCTCAGGTTGTTATAAAAGATATGGGATCCTATTCTTAATGAAAAACCTTTTAAGGATCCAGTTTACCCTCCACAAAATAAAGACCTTGAAAAACTACATGAATATTCCTTTGAAGAAGGCCTTATTTAAGAAAGAACCCATTCTCCTATTATATTACCTCATCCCAAGAATCTGAATTAGATGGTCCATATTGTTGATATTCTGATGAGGAATATTTTGTAGGAAAACCCTTGTTTGATGATGAGATGGAAAATGCATCCATTTATCGATTTCATGAAGAGTTTGATGTTATATTTGAAATCAATAATCATATTTTTGGGGACCCCATATATGATTCATATTGTGAAGCATCTAATGATGAACCTAAATAATTGGAACCTATAGAGAAACCAAGCGTCCACTCTATAATATCTCCAAGAACTAACATCATTCAAGTGAAAGATGTATGAGAACTGTTGCAGACATTATATCTCTACTCATTCGATTTCCTACAAAGTGTTGTAGCTTGATTAGTGCTCCTCTCTATTTATCATTTATGTTCAACTTAACAGTGAAATCAACAAGTCCAAGAAAATCTTCTAGTACATCTCCTTTATAGTAATGGATAAATAAGGATGTTAGTTCTTGGAGATCCTGTAGAGTGGATGTTTTCACGTCTCTAGTGCTACTCTGTAGTGCATAACCCGACACTTCAGAGAAGATTCTAATGGTTTTCTTGGACATCTTGGGGTATCCTAATCAATTTCATAAAGATAGTTGGGAGGAATGCATTCCAAAATTCCATGGGAAATAGGATTCTGCTAGGTTTCATGTTGAATTACATATTCAATCTCTTCCAAGGTTGAATGTGGCCCTGAGGATATTCAAATGAATATGTTCAATATATATCTTAACTTGCAAAAATGTGACATAAGAAATTGGTATATATGGATTCCTGGTAAGGGTTGTATAATCAATTGTAAATGTTTTAACCTCTTCAGTACTACTCTGTAGTGCATATCCCAACACTTCAGAGAAGATTCTCTCCACTGTATCTTGAACATGCCCCAGGTACATTAATTTTTTATGCCTCTCAGTTGTAGTAATGATACTGATCAATCGGCTGAAGAGGGCTTGAAAAGATTTCAAGTCTAAAATATTAGGCTTTACCAACCTCAAAAGATTGAAGAGCTCTTTGAAATTGTTCTAAAAAAGGGTGCATGACAATAACACCCATCTCCTCATATGTATTTGCGAAAGAAAATGGAGTATCTTGGTGTCCTTATTGCATGGGAAATGCCCTTCATCTAAAACAAGCAATCCTGGTCCCTAAAGTAGAATTTGTTTGCAAGATTCACCCAATGGTTCAAATTAAACACTTCATATTCTAAGGCTTTATTAAACATGCATACATCATGCAGGAGTGATACTACCACGATCGTGGACCGTGAGGGAAATCTTATCATTCTAGTATCACTAAGCTAAAATCAAACTTGTTCAATGAACTGCTCTAATAGATTGAATTAGTAATGAATCTCTAGATATTTGCAAAATATTTTTAAAATCGAAATGAAGTAGGGAATTGTTCTTGTTGTTGTCTGATTATGCGGTCCCTTGGGCATAAATATCCCTATAGTCAAGTCTAAAATATATTTGAAGGAACTCTGTGCATCTAAAAAGGAAATGCGGTTCGTTTTGAAGTGATTTTGGACATGGACAGTGGTGGAAAGCAACATATTTCAGAAATATAGGCATGTAAACAATGATGAAGAAGGTTATTTATAAGTTATGGACCTAACTAGTGATTTACCAAACATATCCTGGACCCAAACTTAGCCCTGAAATGGCATTCTGGACCAACCCAAAACCATCAAGCAGCAACCCTTTCTCAAATCTGGGTGCATAAGAAGCAATTAAGGGTTGATTATGAAAGCTGAAAATAATGTTTTTCCCATTAATATTGCAGTCCTATGAATTCTTTCCATAGTAACAACCCTAATACATGAATTACATGCTTCATTTTCTAGGTTCTAAGAATGAATAACCTGGAAACATTTGAGTTACCTTCATTTTGTTTGTCGTCAGAGGGTCGAAGGATGGACACAAACATGCAACAATATCCCTATGGACACAAACGCGCAACAATCTCCCTCTGCACACAAGCGCACAGCAATTTCCGCAAGGGCGAGAGTTCTAAACGTTGTAATGGTAATTTCTGTAGGCACGATAATTATAAAGGTTGTAATGGCAATTTCTACAGGTGCCAGAGTTATAAAAGCTGTAATGGCAATTTCTAGATTATTGG
>LPNX010093802.1:13426-125926 GCA_001517045.1 Pseudotsuga menziesii | reverse complement strand
CGTCCTTCCCCTTGGATCATGTCTCACAACAAATGACCATCCTACTTTACCTGGAACCTCTGAGTAAAATACCTGTTCACATTGGCTTGAAAGAACATAGGGCTCTATTCCTGGCTCAAACAACCTTTTATTACCATGGTAAATCCATTATCATGTTCAATAATAATTTTATCGAGATCACGATGATTCAATCGTAACCTATACCATTTGACAATGAATAGAAGTACCTTAAAGGATTTAAATTCACACTGTATAATATCTTCCAAATACCCATAGTATCGATTTTCTGAGACTTCTGGATGTCTTTCACTTCTAGATGAAACAATGGTCACCTCAAAGACAATAGATATCACAGAATCTGATGTTTTCTTTGTTTCATACAATTTTTTGATCCGATATCTACCTCCATTGTAGACCATAGCCTTATGGTGTTTTAACTGCAATAAGCAATACACAAAAATATTACACAACCATTCAATCCTTATGCAACAATACATGGAAAAGAACAACATGTATGTCAAAATGTAATTTGCAAAATAAAATATTTAGAGGTATTGATTAATACTCTTGCCATTTTATCTTTTAAACCATATGGAAAACCGATTTCCCTTTCTAGTATATTTCTATCTCCATTTCCTTGTGCTACTTTTAACAATGAAGCTACATCTTCCCATGATATTTCCTGACCTGATTGTTCGCATCGTTCAATCCATACCTTCATCCAGTCAAGATTGTTTGCGATGTATAAATGAATTGCATCCCATTCTCGACCAATTGTTTGATGACAATAACCATTAAAATGAAAGATAGGAAATATATTTCATCATCTTATTCATCCATGTCATCATCTTCTTCATCCAAGTCATCATCTGTATCATCAGATCCAAAGTCAACATTGTAAGGGTTGGCCATATCATCACCGCATCATCATCATTTATGCTCATCGTGTCATCGTCGGTATAATATTCATCGGCATTGTCTACTACATCATCTGATTCAACTATTTCTTGGAGTCCATCTTATGCTAGATCATCATCATCACCTAAATCATGTTGATCATGCTCTTTGTCATCATATTCTTCATCTAGAGAACTCTATTCATTAGCATCATCTAGGTTATACTTTATTGGCCTTCCCCTTGGATCGTGTCTCACAACAAATGACTAGCCTACTTTACCTGGAACCTCTAAGTAAAATACCTGTTCACAATGGCTTGAAAGAACATAGGGATCTGTTCTTGGCTCAAACAACCTTTTATTACCATGGTAAATCCATTATCATGTTCAATAGTAGTTCTATCGGGATCATGATGATTCAATCGTAACCTATACCATTTGACAACGAATAGAACTACCTTAAAGGATTTAAAGTCACACTCTATAATATCTTCCAAATACCCATAGTATCGATTTTCTAAGACTTTTGGATGTCTGTCACTTCTATATGAAACATTGGTCACCTCAAAGACAACAGATATCACAGAATCTGATGTTTTCTTTGTTTCATCCAATTTTTTTATCCAATATCTACCTCCATTACAAACCATAGGCTTATGGTGTTTTACCTGCAATAATCAATACACGAAAAGATTACAAAACCATTCAATCCTTATGCAGCAATACATGGAAAAGAACAACATGTACATCAAAATGTAATTTGCAAAATAAAATATTTAGAGGGATTGATTAATACTCTTGCCATTTTATCTTTTAAACCATATGCCAAACCGATTTCCCTTTCTAGTATATTTCTATCTCCATTGCCTTGTGCTACTTTTACCAATGAAGCCACACCTTCCCATGATATTCCATGACCTGATTGTTCACATCGTTCAATCCATACCTTCATCCATTCAAGATTATTTGTGATGTATAAATGAATTGCATCCCATTCTCGACCAACTGTTTGATGAAAAAAACCATTAAAATGAAAGGCATGTGTAAATCTCATGAACAAAGTATATGATCTTAGTTGAAACAATAACTAGAAAATACAATTAGAATATGAACAATATAATAAACATCCACTAGCTAATAATTACCTTTCGTCTTCCTCAATCTACCTTTCCCCTTCAGTTTCTCCCCTTCAAATTTGTTATTTGATTTTGGATCACAAATGTGATGTAAATTGAGCTTTGACACTAAAATAGGAAGATATTCACTAACATACAACATGTTTTGGTATACTGTATATCCTTCCATCATAGAACCCTCAGCATGTGCTCGTTATCTCACCAAACCCTTCATAAATTTCAAGTGCCTCTCAACCATCCACATGGACCTTGAGTTCATAGGTCCACATAGCTTAGCCTCCTCAACTTGGTGTATGAGGTAGTGTTCCTCTGCATTGAAAAGTGATGAAGGTAGATGCTTCTGCATTTCACACATGAGATGAGTAATTTCTCTCCTCCAATACTTTATATCTTCTTTACATATTTCTTTAGATTTCAACCATATACAAGTGATGCAAACCAATAATGATATTTAACAAAAAAAACATTAAATTACATATGATGAAAGAGTGCACAAAAAACCAAATATAAATTATACGGAGAATTAAAGAAACACTAAGCACATGCAAGTAATCGCTAGTTACCTCATGTATTTACCAAGATTATATATAACTTGTTTGACATTGTTGTCTAAGTTGTACAGGAGAGAGAGAGGTATAACATACTATATCAATATACAAACCATACCATTTATTAAACAAAGAGTATACAAACAAGAAAAAAATAATATACGCAATAAAATGAAAAAAATATATTATATGGACATAACAATAATAATTACCTTGATGAAGACGTGACAATCATGTGTTTTGACCCCCGCAAAATCACCTTTTTAGGTTATGGTATTCTTCAAGTTCACACAAAATCCAGTGGGAAATTTAATTTTTCGCATTACTTCTTTAACAACATTGCTTTGTTGCTCCGTAAACATCCATGGAATTGAGTTTATATTAACTTGGTCTCCATTGCTATGAAATTGGATGACGTCTTTCATTGCATGGTTGCTTTCTTGAATGTCTTTGCAAGCTTTCACAACTTTATCTTTCTCCCTCCTTAGCTCCAATAGTCGCCATAATGTTTCAGTAACATTCTTTCCAATATGCATTGTATCAAACAAATGAGTAATTTGTAGGTGCTCATAGTAGGGAAACCTACTGAATTGAATAGGATAACTTTTCATTCCACGTGAAAACCCATTAATTCCTTCATGATCATGATGCACATCATGAATATTATTTTATAAATAAATTAAATCATAAATCAAATATGGCCACTGCAGTAAACAACTCACAATAAAAATTAAAATACATAACAATTCATATACGATGATTCATACGTACCATGATCACGATTTGTATTGTATTGAATCTTCCAATGGTGAGGTGTCATTCTCCATGGTTTTAATGCAGTCTTGTGCTTCCCATTGAAAATATTTTTTACAGTTGTTCTATACCTCTGATTCTTAGAGAGGAAATGCCTATACTCATCAAACACCTCCTTTCTTAAGCTTTTTGAATGACAATATTTTATCTTAGGACCACAAACTAGACATGCAAATTTAACCTCTGTCTGAAGACCTACAATATTTAGATATGCAATATCTATGTCAAATATATTCATATATAAACTATTCTAACTAGTCCATATAACTAAATGCAATTAAAGTGGAACTTAAAAATACAAACCACAAAATGAAGTTAACCCAGGGGCATCGTGTATTGTCCATACAACCATTGCATGGAATTGAAATTTCCTTTGTCGTATTGGTCTAGATACGTCATACATAGTGATGCCATTCCATAACTTCAGGAGCTCATCTATAAGAGGTTCGATGTATACATTCATATCTTTGACTTGGAACTTACATGATTAATTTGAAGTACATATAAAATATATCATTATGAGAACCATTAAGATATATAAACCATGCACAAGAGTAAAATAAAAGATATATATATCAAATTAGGAAACATAATATAACAAATGAGATGCCACAACTACATTATAAATAAAACAGTTGTAGACACAAAAAACTGGAATAATCATCGACAACATTATGTGCTCCCTCTTTATTGACAACAGTGGAGGAATGTTATTGTTGATATCAAAAATATACCACATTGTGTAAATGGATTTCATCTATGTAAATGGATTAACACCATCTGCTACCAAATAAATCCTAAGATTATGTGGTTCTTTTTTAAAGTGAGGCCACTTTTCCTCCATATCTCTAAAAGTAGAACCATATGTAGGAATTCGGATAACATCATATTGAATTCTATTCCTTCCATGGTAATCCATAAATTTCACTATGTTTTTGCACCTGAACAATTGTTGCAAACGTGGAATGATGGGAATATAACGAAGAACCTTTTGAGGCACCTTTTTTGTTACTTTATTTGTATGATATCTACTTACATGACATTCCATACATTCTATTGCAAATTCATGTTGATTATAATATATAACATGGTCATCAGGGCATGCATGAATTGCTTCATAATGCATTCCAATCTCTTTCATCATGGAAGATAAATCTCGATATATGCGAGGTAAAATATTTGATGGTGGTAACAAAAATTCAGCTATCAAGCTACAAAAAAATTTAAAAAATAGTTAATGTAATAAATAAATAATATTAATGAAACCTGCTTCATCCGTGTGATGATCAATAATGAGTTAATGATATAATTATTAGAGGAATACAGATAAACTTTATCACAATCTTATATATGTGATGGATTATTTTACATACCTTAGCATCCGTGTGATTGCAAGGTTTGAAAGACCATTCATAACCTTCAAGCTCATTATCAACAATACAGCAGAGAGAATATTTGCTTTGGAGCCTTCATAAAGGGGTTCATATGCCTTATCAAGAAGAGGTATATCGTGAACATCATCAAATTCATCATCATTTTCATTATCATCATCATCGTCATCATCCATTCTAACATTAAAGGAATCATGAATCAATGTATTTGTACCATCATCTTCAACTACATTATCAGTATGGTCATCTTGTTCAATATGATCATTCGCTTGTTCTCCATTAAACATACACGCTCCATGATCCTGATCTTGAACTTGTTCTGAAAGCACTTCCTCTAGATGATATGTTGTAGGGTGTCTTTCCTTTAATATAAATTCATGGAAACATCAATATATATACATTAATATATGAAAAATAAAAATATTACATACAATTACCAAAACAAAGAATATAGAAAACTTTAAAATGCTAAACCTACAAATGGATGATATTCATCCCCCCCCCACAGCATGTCCATGTTCCCTGCAATGGTGTGTGGTTGTTGAGATCAATATTCTTCTCCTCTTAAATCCCATGCATTGAGTACACATACCATAACATTTTCCATAACCCCTTCGTTTCGATGCATCCCATAGTCTAGCAAGCAATTGTCGGTTGTTTTTGTTTGGATCCAAAATATTCCTCTTCGACATTTTATAACAAACTTCATGAATGAATATAACCGGTTGTCTTAAAATATCAAGTTCCATGCATCATAATTTTCTAAAACGGAGAGAAGTCGAAGAATAAAAAAATCCCGGCAAACTGTTGTCGAAGAAAAAAAAATTCCCACAACCGCTCGTTGAAGAATAAAACAATTCCTAAAAACGTTCATCAAGGAATAAATAATTTTCACAAATCATCTGTCACTTCTAAAACAAACATGTCAAAATGTTTAAAAAAGTTTAAATTTATAATGGCCTTGTCATCGGATATCTAACGCCTTGAACATAGTTACCGTTGGAAATATGGGACCAACAATTTTCAAATTTTCAAATTTGACATTATTTTCTTTCAAAAAAACCTACGAATTAACGTCGGATATCTGACACCTGTGTGTCCAAAATCCTACGTAGTAAGTGTCGAATTACAGAAACATATACGCCAAAAAAATGGCTCCAAAGTGTCGGATATTCGACACCTTAGCTGTCAAAAAAATGACTCCAACATGTCGAATAATCGAAACCCTTGACATCGAAAAACTGACTCCAATTGCGTCGAAAATTTGACAGTGCTAAAAAATTTCCTAATCACTGTACTTCTCAATGATTGTTGTCCTACACATCCGTACGGAACATTGGATGACGTTGGATTCTATCGTCATATTTCGGGCTCAAATCTTGTTGTGATATCCAGTTCAACATAGAACATCCCCATGCCTTTACAACAATTTAATACTTCTCCTACAGGAAATGAGGGTCATTTGAAAATAGTCTTTCAAACTGCTAATTCAACACTTAGACAATTTTTGCATCCACTGGTGCAAAACCATGTTTTGGAAGACCTATATCATTCTCCTAAAAAATGTTTAAGGCTAACTGAAACCATGAATAGGTAGCCAAACCAACTAGATATAGAATAGTATAATGATGCGAGAATTCTGCTTAAACCATGAATTGTGGCTGGCATTCTCTTAAGGCTGCTCGGACAAATTTTGACTAATTATTCCATACTTAGTCAATTTCCTAATTTTCACCATTTTTCCATATTTCTCCATAATGATGTCATAGTACAACAATAGATTTAACTTCATGCCACATCACCATTATATCATCCATATCATCATTCATCCATGGTAGGACTACCTTTGACTTTATTTTGACTTTCATTGAGTTCACTCAGCCATCATGTCCTTGGTTATTCCTTTGTCATCACTGAACTCCTCTTGACATCAATAACAACCATATTCCATATTACCAAAAAATTTCCCCTCTCGCATTGATGGAAACACCTAAATTTTATCCCCCTTTGACAACAATGACAAAGGATAACCTATTTATGCCCCTTACTGTAACCAATTTTACATAGAATTTTTTCAATTGTTCCCTATTAGACAACTGCCCTTATTTTTCTTCTCCTCCTCTAATTAACTTGGAATTGGTGCTAATTATCCTATTAACATTCTTCTTTACCTTCTTGTAGCTTGTTCTTTGAATGCTAACCACTCTGAATGGGAATCTAGACAATGAGCTCATAAACTCCCCCTATCATACTGTTGCCTTCTGTTCTATTAATGAGTCTTTTCATAGTTAGTCTTTTCTTCTGAACTAAGTACTAGCTTGTTTGATTATGATTTTTATATATCATGGATGTGATTAATTTCAATGTATTTTACACCTTTTTATTAAATTTTTTTCCGATATGTATATGCTCACAAAACTTCCTTAAGGATTCAGTGTTCTTTCTCAATAGAGTTTCTCATAGAACATTTGAGATTTTGATCTTTCCTGCACTCATTTTTCTCATGCATTCTATAGAAATGATTACTTCCTTTTTCCTTACTGTGTTTGGAGTATGTAGTACATCCTTGTATAAGCAACTCTTATGTCCAATATCCTCACCTATAAACATTCTTATTTTAGTTATTTTACACCAGTTAATCATTTCTTCAATCTGACACTCTGATTTTTATTTTTGAGGAAGATAGTCTTAAATACCAATTGCAATTTTCTGATTTTTACTCCCCTTGAGTATATACTTTATTTCAAGCCAGTTATGGTAGCTAATGCCAATTTATACTTCTATACTTATTCTTGTTTTTAAGGAGGATAGTTTTTACAAAGTATTCTTACTTCAAAAACATTCTTCTCTTCTAACCAAAGGATAATTTTCAAGTATCAATTTCTACTTTCTGATACTAAATACCCCTAATTATATGATCCCTTCTAATGTTCCTTTTCGGGTTTTTTTGTTCTTCTTATTCTAGGTCATTATATTTTTAGAACAAACTTTCAACTTCAGCTCCACTACCAACACTAACTTCTTCTTCATCATCTTCATCTCCACTAGTGTATTCTTTTATATCTTCATCTTTATTTCCATCATAATGGATGGTATTCTCATGTGCAACATTGTTACACTCCTCATCATCTTGGGAAAATTATTGGATGTTTGAACTCTTTTTTTCTTCTCCACCTTTGGGGTGTTCCTTTCTTCTCCACATCTTTCCATGAGGTAATCTTCTTACTGACCTTGTTTGTTTCTTTGATTCCTTACTTAGATATTTTCTCTTGATTCTGCAACCAATAACCTTGCGACAGAAATGACAATATCCATCAAACCTTCCTTTCTGGTTGAGGAATCTTTTATCTTTCATCTTCTTCCATTCCTTCTTTCGATCTTGACCTTCTATTTAAGCATTCTCTCTTAGCTTACATTCTCTGGCCATATGTCCAAAATTATGACATGTGTAGAAACGACTAAGAAAGATTTCTATGACCCTACTTCTCATTTGGTATTTTAAGTGTCATATGGGTTCGGTCTTTAATATGAGAGGAGGGAGCATATTTATGAATTTCGTTATTAATAATTGGATTTTTTAGTGCAACAGCATAAATTCTATTATTTCTTTCTCAGTTTGTGAAGGAAGAACATTCGGGCTTCCTTTCATTGTCATACCCTAAATAAGTTTTATCTCTTGATGGTATTTGGCTACTCAAGATGTCATCTAAAGTATTTGAGTTGTTCTCAAACTTCGTTTTCATAAATTATTCATCCAGCTTCTTCCTAGGCAAAGCAACTTCTTCTTCAATTTTTTTAGATTTTTGTATATCTTCCTTAAGCTTCTCATTAATGGTCTACTGGTCTTCTATCTTCTTTATTTTCTTTTTGAGGTTAGAAACTTCATGTCTTAATCTCTCGTCCTCTTCCATGTGGTATTCTATCATCTTTATTTCTTTCTTGAAGTTGGCAACGTCCTTTCTTAATATCTCGACCTCATTCACGTGGTCTTTTATTTATTTCTTGAGGTTAGCCACTTCTTGTCTTGAATTGTGTAGTTCTTATTGGAGGATCTTGACTTCCTCCCTTTTCGATTTTTTCTTTTCTTGATACTTTGACAATTTTTCTTTCAAGGAATTATTCTTCCTCCTACTCTTTCTCAATTCTTCAAAGGAACTTATGAGTTCTGCTTCTATGTTTCTTCTCCTTCCATATCTGAATTATCTTCTGAAGTTTGAGTTAATGTCCCTATGAATATATTTTCTTCATCTTCAATTATATCTTCCCTACCATCGTTGACAATACCTAGGACTGCTTGTGCTATCTCTTTATTTGAATAAATATTTTCCAAGTTGACCCAGAGTTCCTTGGCTGAGACACATGGTCCAATATTCCTTTTGATAGATTGAGGCAATCCCTCTAATATGGTCTCCATTGCATTTGCATTATTTTTCTTGGCTTTCTTTTCAGTTAGATTCATTACTCTATTTGGTGGGGAGTAATCAATGATCATTGCATTCCATACATCACATCCTAATGAATTCAGATAACTTTCCATTCTTGTACTCAACAATATGTATTCTTCTTTTCCAACTATAGGAGATCCATTTTCTGTGTAAATATCTTCTTGTTGATCCATAGTGATTTTTATAGGATCTTCCTTTAGTTGGTTAAATTGTTAGCGAAATATCTTGCTCTAATACCAATTGTTAGAATATTGGTCAATATTGAGAGAGGGGTTGAATTAGTATTGTTAAGTTTTCACTTATTTAAAACTCTAACCAAAACATGGAATCAAGAAGATACAAAAGACACATAACAACAAGAATGCATCGAACAAAATTTTAACATGGAATCCCAATAGGGTAAACCACCAACTCGTTCTATACTAAAAAATTGTATTTACAAGAGTTATTTGCAAGAAACCACTTGCTAGAGACACTAATCCCAATGTTTCTCATCCACCATTGAAGGATGCACCCATACCCTGGATTCTTCCTACACCTACAGACAAGGATACACCTATTCCCTGATTTTCCAGCCACTACTGGAAGGCATCTAATACCCCCTTATAGGCATGGAGCCTTCCCTAGCACCACCCTGCTACCCTTATATATTTTCTTTAATATGTTAGATTTCTTTCTTCCTTCATTCTTTGTCTGGAACACCGATCTTTCACTTATGCTATGGCTACATCAATCTTAATGACATCGACACTTTGGTCTCGGTCTTCAATCTGGAGTTATGAAACACCAAAGACACTTCAATACCTCTTCTATATTTTGTTTATATACTCTTACTATTTATTCAAGCTTCGCACCTTTTCGAAATAGGCTCATGATTTTTCGTCATCACACCCCTTCAAATATCTGTTCTTTTAATTTAATTCTACTTACAAATTAATTTAATCTTCTCCTCACACCTCTTCAAATCCCAGTTTTAATTCTTTTCTCTATAAATTATTTGAATCTCTATCTCTTTACAGATTCTTAGTTAATTAATTGATTCACAGATCATTTTCAAGCCTGTAGGCTTCATCACTTTCATAACTGTGTGCTTGAGCTCTCTGTGGCTCGCAGGAACTTCACAAACCATTCCTATAGGTCTCTTCTCCTTCATTAGTGGGCATACTTTGTCCTCTGGATTTTGTGGTTCTCTCTTTCTCATACCTATAGCTTTTCTTCATTGAGGGATCTATATATGTTCTTTCACAAACATGCAGGCTTCACCTTTTTCATATGCCTATTGGCTTCTTCTTAAACTCTCTGGATTCCTTCATGTGGGCATCACTTCCTCTAATCATATTATCCCTTAAAGATCGAGACCTCGAACGATAAGGATTCATCATGTTGTATTCTGATATGACCATGTTGCGTACATGTGTAACATCTATTAGACTAGTGGCCTTCTCTTAATTCTCTAGGAATGTGACCTTCTCAGTAATAACTATAACACACATCTAAGCCTCATCCTGGGCCTTCAACAAGATTAGGATGACCACCACAGGAATTTTCATAACAATATGCAGACAGATCTCTGCTTTTATTCCTTGGGGGAAATCCTACATTTTGATCCTCAAATATAATTCTTCCACCTGGCCCATGTTGATCATCATAAAATTCATCTGAAGGATCATCAATTTCAACAAATCCAAAGCCACATTTCATTTACAAATCTCAGATCCTTTCAAACCTCTGAAATTCCTCATCAAGCTCAATATCGACTTTAGACGATGAATACTTTTCCAGTGACCAAGCCAAGATCTCACTCGCCACTATGGCACAAATATTTGAAAGCTTCCTTTGCAATGGATTAATAGCTTAAACCTATCCACCGTAGTGGGCCAAAATAAATTAGAAGACTTTTCAATATTCAAACCAAACAATCACCCATTGTTGTGGCTTCAAAGCTAAAAACCCATCCACCACAGCGGCTCCATCTTCCTTTCTCACCCGCTGCTTCATCGGCTCTATCTTCCTTTTCCTTCCGCCGCTTCGTCGGCTCTATCTTTCTTTTCCTTCTGCCACTTTGTCGGCTCTATCTTCTTTTTCCTTCCGTCACTTTCTTCAGCTCTATATTTCATTTCCTTTTGTCGCTTTATTAGATCTAGCTTTCTTTTCCTTTTGTCGTAGAAACATCCGTCGTAGTGGCTCATTCTTGAACAACCATCCACCATAGCAGCTCATAGTTGAACAACCATCCACTGTACCATCTCAGACGTGAAAAAATACCCGCTGTAGTGGCTCAGACGTGAACAACTATCTATTGTAGTGGCTCAGAATTAAAAAAAATATCCGCCATATTGGCTCACAAGTTAGGAACCATCCACGGTGTCGGCTCGAATGCTTGAATAAATCACCTGCTCACATCTTTGTCCATCCGAAACTAATTTTTCTTCGAATTGGCATATCTTCTTTTTACACATGTGGACAACACAAGGAGAACCAAGAACGTGGGTGGATAGACATATTACCAAAGAATAACCCTATGTCATATGATCAATTTATCGCTACAATAATTCAATCTGGCGTGCATTTAAAAAGGCTCCTTGAATTTTTTGTGACTGACAATCAGGTAGTAAAAACACACTTTTTTCAGATTTGACAGACTTCCAATTCACATGTGTGAACCCCCAGAAGAAAATTAACTCCATGGCTGGATAGCCACTTCAACATAGAACATCCAGCCACTTCAACATAGAACATCCCAATGACTTTAGAACAATTTAATACTTCTCCTACAGGAAATGACATCCATTTGAAAATAGTCTTTCAAACTGCTAATTCAACACTTGGACAATTTTTGCATCCACTGGTGCAAAACCTTATTTTGGCAGACCTATATCATTCTCCTCAAAAATGTTTTAGTCTAACTGAAACCATGAATAGGTATCCGAACCAACTAGCTATACGATGGTATCATGGTGCGGCCATTATGCTTAAACTATGAATTGTGGCCGGAATTCTCTTAAGGCTGCTGGGACTAATTTTGACTAATTATTCCATAATTAGTCCATTTCCTAATTTTCACCATTTTTCCATATTTCTTCATAGTGATGTCATAATACAACAATGGCTTGAACTTCATGCCACATCAACATTATATTGTCCATATCATCTTTCGTTCCATGTCATGACTACCTTTGACTTTCTTTTGACTTTCACTAAGTTCAATCAGCCAGTATATCCTTGGTTATTCCTTTGTCATCACTGAACTCCTTTTAACATCAATGACAACCATATTCCATATTACTAACATGTTATTCAGGATTATGAATTCATATGGCATAAATATATAAACCTTGTCAAGTCTAAGCATAACATTGTAATATTGTGTGCAGTCACCAAAAGATGAAGACCTCGGGAACTGCAGACATCTAACTCAATGGAAAATGAAAAAGGTGACTTTTTGACAAAATATTACAAATTTATAATATAAAGAATGCTAGAAACAAATGTACATCTTATCTCATTCATCGCGTAAAGTAGGGTAACTTGGAGGAATAATTTCGTGGTTACTTTCTTATTATTTATGTAGGACTAAGCATTGTCAAACATATAAGAAGGAACACGGGAGAGTTGAGACAGATACATAAGGTATTTAGACTTTTGGCACATGAAGAATGAAAAACTGAATTGTATGTTACAATACTTATAAATATGATCTCATGAATTGTTATCTATTTTAAAATGATTAATGATATATCTGTGTAAAAGAAAATTGTAAAAAATGAAATGAAGTGTAAATTGAGATGAACCATGGGGTAAGTATGAGAACCCCAAGTCACTAAAGGGGAAAAATATTTGTAACAAGACATCCATCTCCTATAAATATTTGAGTGTAATTTGTTGGCATCGACGACATTCACTAACAAAAAATTCCTAATATGACCATTATCGAGTTCATCCAAAACAAAAAGCTACATTGATTTTGTAAGGAGTAATACAATCTTTAGGGCCTAGGCATAAGTATTAGCTAAGAGCACTCCATCCCTTTTTCCAAAAAAAGGGAGCTAAACAAGGAGATATCAAACTTGTAAACAACTAAAGTCTGAGGAAAACCTTGTGGTCTGTTAGGATTTGGACCACTCTATGTGTTGTCCCCATTCCGTTCCCAATTTCCAACCTCATCTATTCACCAACTTACATAAGAAAAATCCACCCCTTGACACCATATCACAAAATAACTAAATAGAAGATATCAAACTCAAACAACTAAATTCTGTGGCACAATGCATAATGTGTTAGGATATGGACCACCCTATTAACTATTTCAATTATCTAGTCAACTGACAACCGCATCTATTCGCTACTGTGCGCCAAGAATTAAATCAGTTTTCACTAAAATGTTTTCTACTATATGCGTTAGAAAGGGTGCATGCTTTTCTATTCAATAGCAGAAGCCCATCTATTGAGCACCAAGCCATTTGGATCTTTCATAGGGTTCGAGGATTTGCATGGAACAACAGTAGAGTTTCATACTTCAAGTTATCACCTTCTGTGTTCAATATATTTTTTCTTTGAAATATATAATAATGCAAGTATTGAATATTTTTAGGAATCCAACTTATTTTCTTATGAAATATAAATATTCCATATCAGTATGACTATATTATTATAAAAGAATGTAATGGCTAGTTTACAGAACCTAGAAACAAAACGTGCAATGATTCATAATTTTTATGCCATATGTTAGGGTTACTGTTTATGATATGAATTTGAATAATGTGTGTAGGGGATCTTGCATACTAGTGAATTGAGCACAAAATTTGTAGTTTGATCTAAGGATCTAAGTCCAATCTAAACACATATTCTTTCCAACACTTTGTATATATTTTCCTTTCCCCTAAATCCAAATCATTCATGCAAATGGGTAGTGTAATCTGAGATCAACTCTTTGTATATATATGATTAGATGCAATATTTGAGGGTCTCCATTTATTTTGATTGTGTGTCTATATCATAAAACATTGACTCACTCTCACTTGAAACATATTATAAAAGTTGTTGACCGCTTAGATATCAAACTTATTGAGGTGAGAAACTCTCATTTTGTAATTCTCTTGATTTGAGCCAAGTTGATGATGAACGGTGGGATTGATTCCTTTATATGAGCCCAATTATTATGGACCCAAAGAGTGCACTAACATGTGTATTAATATGGATCTAAAAGGAAGGCCCAACTCAGGCAAGTCTATCAATGGAAAACTGATTTCTTTGTCAAAAAGATAAATATACCCAACAATATTTGATTTCCTTCATTAACTACTCTTCCCTTAAATGCAAGGAAAGATTTGGTAATCTCATGCAGATGGGTTAAATACTGAAACCATGATTTTAGATAAATTCATGTGCTTCTCCAAGGAATTTGTCTATCTTTTATGTATTGTTTCTTCTCTTGTATTAATGTGTTTTGAATCCTAATTGTTTTGAACTCTTAATTTGAAATTTGTTAGATTCAATTTTCTTATTTTGCACATAAACTTGGTTATTTTTGTTAGTGTTATACACCTAAATGCCACATATCCGTCCAAGTGCTGAAATCCCTCAGGTTGGCACACAAAAGGACACTTATGGATAGAGGTTTGCCTAGAACACTATAGCTTGGCTTATGATGAAACACATTCCCTAAATACCCAGCTAGTTGCTTTGCTATTTGACCATGTTGAGATGTATTTGCGACTATTCTTTTATACAACTCGGGAGTCATTCGCGAGTCTTGGTTGATGCAAGTCGCGAATCCTTGTATTCATGGGTTTCCCTTATGATTAGTCATGAATCATTCACGGGTTGCTCTACTACATACCCATGAATGTGTCTCTTAACATTAAAACATAAAAACATGCACTAAAGGGAGATTAGTTAACTCATTTAACTTAATTTCCTTAACTGCTACAACTTCCCCAACCTTCGAGAACTGCCTTATTTCACCCATATAAATACAGGCCTTGCGAAGGGGGTTGGATATATACACTTGGAGAGCAAAGTTATGCTGGTGGATTGTTGATAGAAATCTTTGGAGCAGTGAAACTCAGAATCCTTTGGTTGCAGAGGAGTTCTTGTCTCAGACGCTAGGTTATAACCTTAAACTCTTTCCATTATTGATAATAAAGAGATTACTTATTCCATTTGTGTTTCATGTTATGGTTTGATAAAAGATTATATTTCGATATGATATGTGTTTTATCTAACCTGCTTATATATATATGAATCATCTTGTATCTGGAAGAGTGTTTCTTGACAGGTGAAAGAGGAGCAACCTTGAAGACTTTGGAAGTGGAACAGAGAGGAAGAGGATAGCAAGGATCGAACTTCGTTTAATAAGTAAGTCCTTCTACCTCCTATTTGCTATTCTGTACTTTAGAATTCAATTGTCTGCAAGTGATTGATTATGTTGGTAACCCCAGACCTATGGTTATTAGGTGCATAATCCTGCACAACAGAACTGGTGACTCTGCTGGGGATAGCCTAAACTGTTGTAGGTTGCCTCTATCCTCTTGACCAGTCTTTGCCTGTGAGTCTGTTTGTGATTTTTATCCGGGTTCTTGTTTGCTTCAGCATTTGAAAGTCTTTGGGTTTTTTCTTGATTTTTTTTTTGAGATAAATTTTATACCCATTCACGAGTTGTCTTTCTAGACAGTCGTGAATACTGGTTTGCATTCGCGGGTTGTAATACTAGACAGTCATGCATCATTCGTGACTTGCTCTGATACACAGTTGTGAATACTCCTGGAAATTGGGATTTTTAAGTAAGAGTTTGCTTGTTCTTTTCATGGTATAATCCCTGTTTTCTGAGAAGATTTTCTTTAAGAATGTTGTAGAGTCTGTTTGAATGCCTCAGGTGATCACACTTCATGCTTCTTGAAAACCCTTGAGTGTTTTGTGCTTGATTTATTTACTATTTGCATCCTGAATTATTTTGGCCTGTTTGGGTTGTGGGTTAAAGTGTCTTAGTCCAGATCAGTGATCAGGGTCTTGGGCTCTATTTTTTCTTCCAGTCTGTCTCCTGACAGTGGCTGGTTGTCACTTTCCTTTGTAAGCCTGCAGTGATTCTTTGTCATTGTTTCCACCCAAGCTAGGGTTCCTAGCCTTCCTTTAGTGGTTGTCTTTTGGTTCTGTCTTCCTGTTTGCTTTAGTTTGTGGCTTTTATACAGTTTATAAGTTTCAAGTTTACTCAAGTAGAGTGCATTGTAGATGCAGAGTAGATTTTTGAGCATTTTTAAATGTGAAAAGAAAACATAGTTAACCTTTTACATTGTGATTTTGCATAAGTAGTGTTTGTTTCATTTTAAAAATATAATGTCAAAATAGNTTCTCTTATTGTTGCATTTAATTCATCAATACATATTTGCAAGAAAATGAAAAGAAGTTTATTTTATAGTAGTAGTTTGCTTTGAATACACCTTTACTTTGATTTGTTTCTTGTTTGATTCAAAACACCATACAGTATATCACTCCATTTCCTCTTGAGTAAGAAACAACCCTCTAAAATGAACACATAAATTAAAATTTACTAGTATGTTTTTATTTTTAGGGGCCTTTCACCTACTAGCTTAGGCTAGACTTGTGGGCTAGGGAGTGTAAACTTCCCACAAGTTATAAACTCAGACGTAGTGGACCTTTCTTTAAGGAAATCCTTGACTCTATCACTATATCTGGGAAGCTCCTCTCAAACGGGAGTTAAGCACTAGGCCGCGTGGAGGCTTGGACAGAGGAGATAACCCTCTGAATCCTTGTCAAAGTGTAACCAAGGACTTTTGCGCATCTGGGGATTCTGTCCTAGGCATATTTTCGGGCTCAGCTACCCTACCCATGCATACGAGTTCAACTGACGACTGTCCCCCCAGACTGTTGATATGGCCAAGGTAGGCTTTAGTCTCTTGTCTTTTTAGGGTTCATACCTAGGTAAACCGGAAGGTTATTTCTGGTTCACCTTGAACGGGCTTGGAAGGTAACCCTTGTCGAAAGTGTAGGAGGGCGGTGGGTGATTCCTCCACTTGTGGCTAAGAACCACTTCAAGGACGCCAAGTAATCGTTCATCAGCTTTCTTCAGGAAAGTATATCTTCTTACCCTGGTTTGATTGCTTGAGACTCTAGGAATTTTTTTTAGTGTATGCTCTGTGGTTTGCTTGTGTTTAGTTGGCCTTAGGGTGTGATTAGTTAAATTTTTAATTCTGGAGGACCAACCAGTTAGAAGGTCAAGAAGGTTGAGAAACCTTCCTCCTATCACAGCATTGGAGCCTCCACCTTTACCTCAAAGGCGGAGATTAGACACGGAGGGTTCATTTGAACCTGTAGGAATAATTGAAGTTCTTGGTGAACCAAAACTCATTGCTAAACATTTCAATATTGACACAGTTGAGATAGAAGAATTGCAGACTGATGAGTTTGCAAGAAATTTTAACTCCCCCTTGACTGATTTAAACGATCCTGTGATCATCCAGGTTAGACCTTTTGATTCACCAGTGCTAGGTGTCCCTGTGGGTAGATTCATGTCTTTTGTGGAAGAAAGTCCTTTTGTGTTCACCTCAACCCTTCTGGTTGAAGGGGTACTACCTCCCCCGGTAAGTGCCCCTAGATCTAGTTTGCCTTCTACACCTTTGACTCCAGCGAGCCGGGTGGTCCAACCACCGGTTCACTCCAACATAGGAGGTACTTCTGGTGACATGGTTGCTGGGATCCACAATATACCTACTATTTCTTCTTCCTTTCCTTACACTACCCAGAGTGGTCCAGTAGGATCCTCAGCATTTGTTCAAGGATACCCTTGGAATGGGGGGCACATTCCCCCATCCAATCCATACATAGGTCCATCTCCTTCATATGTAGGAGTGTAGTTTGGGAGCAACACCTTTTATGGGCAAAGATTCCAAACCCCTATTTTGGTCCCATACACAAGCTCTCGCTTTTCGTTGTTTAGCGGAGGGATACCTGCTCTAGTCTTTCAGACCCCTATTTCTATGGGGACGGACCGAACCACTTACATTGCACCTCCCACCCAAAATCCTGTGGCTTACGGATGGAATCCATTTCAAAGAAACCTTCCCACTTCACAACCGGTGGCTGGGGGCAACCCCACTTTTTCCCATGGGCATTCGGGGGCAGGTCCCTCTAATCCCCAAGCTGGCACATCTAGTGCCCCGGTTAGGCCCAAAATTCCTTTTCTGGAAACTTTAAAATTGCCAGACTTGTCAAAATTGATGAATGACCCGGTGAGGCATGACCCCTTGTGGCCACCTATTCCCACCAAGTTACCATCGGACATCCCTAAGTTCGAAGGCAAAGCTGGTGAAGATCTTGGGGCACATGCCACCACTTTCCACTTATGGTGTTCTTCCAATTCGTTGAATGAGGATTCAATTAGATTGAGACTATTCCAGAGGACCTTGATAGGTACGGCTGCAAAATGGTATATTGAATTGCCTTCTGCTGCCTTTAGTAATTTTTGGGATCTAGCTACTGCTTTCCTTAGCCACTTTCAACTTCCAGTTCGATACAATTTCAGAACGGACTTGTTGTCTACTTTTAGACAAAATAAGGCTACCCACATCTCAGATCATATCCAAGAGTGTAGGAGGCAAAAGAGTCTTATCAAAGCCACCATTCCTCCTGAGTTTCTATTAGAATGGTTCCTTAAATCACTGTTTCCATACATATCTAAGGATGTTTCCACATCAGGAGTAATGAACGAAGAAGAAGCCATACTCAGGGCCCAGCAGCTAGACTTGATCTATTCACAGTCTGGGATCTTATATGAGATCATCCCTGAGGCACCTAGGCCTTCGCACGAAGCGGAGAAACCTAAGCCTGGACCCCATGCCGATGGTGTGGTTGGGTCCGTTAACACTCCCACTGTAGAGTCTTTGACTAAACAACTTCACCAAATGTCTTTCAAACATTCTACGGCGAAGGAAGCAAAGGATTCCCCCTCTCCCCAAAATTAAAATGTTTTTGCGCAAACTTCTTAGAAGGGCAATCAGCAGCCCAGCGGGAAGAAAAAGAAGGGTAAAAAGGGAGAGGGAAACCAAACCAAGCCAAAGCCCGCAAACAATGCTGATGGGGGAAAAAAAGAAAAGAAGAAGGTCAAGTTCCCTTGTAAGTTGTTCCAAGAGGACCACCTTACTCACCTTTGTCCCCTTATGGATCAAGCCCAGAAGCTACTCAAAGCTCAACAACCGGCTGTCCTGAAGGGCCCGTTTCCCCGAGGACAGAACTCTGCTTCAGCTTCTAATGTAGCAGAGGGCACTCAAACTGCCCCTGACCCTAATTATATCAACATGGTTTGATCTTCGACTTTTTTTCAAACTAGGAACAAAAACTATGAGAACGAGACTCTTGAGAAGGGTAATGTTGTAGGTGAACCTTCCAACCCTCTCACAATTGGGAAACCTGCCGAAACTATGCCGAAGATACCAAAAGGTGTTTTCAAGAAGACCTTGCATAACCCCAATGCTAGGGCTGCTTCAAACTACTTGTGGTTGAATATTTAGCTCAAACCCCGTGTGCAATGTCAGCTTTAGAGGTGTTACAGAGTTGTCCTGCCCAGCAGGATGCTCTTTTAGCAGCTTTAGGTAGCATGGATTCTTCGAGTCTCATGGAGAAATTCAATCTATCGGATGTCAAAATTCGCCTTCCTTACCATGTATCCCTATCAATAGATGTCGTCCATGGTGTTAAGACCATTGGAAGGGCAGTTGTTGATGAGGGAGCCTCTACATGTTTTATGTCCCTGGCCTGCTGGAAAGCTCTTGGATCCCTAGAGTTGGTCCCATCAAACACTTTACTTACTGATTTTGATGGAAGATCCTTCCATCCTCATGGTATCCTACCGGCTTTTGAGATTAAGTTGGCAGGAAAAGCAGTGTCTGTTGAAGTAGAAGTGATTGATGCTCCCTTGGACTACAATTTGCTTCTAGGAAGGAATTGGACTTATGCAATGTCTGCTGTTGCATCGGTTATTCTTCGTGTCGTAGTTTTTCCACATGAGGGAAAGTTGGTTACTATTGACCAACTTGATTTTACCCGAAAAGGCCATTTATATTCTAAGGATTCCACTGTGTCATTGGTTGATCAGGCCAAACCTGCTGCACAGAGCTTGGGTGATGGAATGTATGCATCATTAATGGGCACATTCGATCTCCCAGCCCCAGTGAACTACATTGGTTCTACTATTGTGGGGAAGTCCATCACTATGATTGTTGATAGGACTGATCCTTGGGTCCTCCCAACTCCCCATGAACCAGAAGCGACCTTATCGGCAGTGGAGGTAGCTTATCAAGCCATCACTGAAGCCACTATTGATCCCATTCCAGATCCTCTATCAGTCTTAGATGATCTGGAAGAAGTCTATTTTCCCGCATGGGCAAAAAACTCTTTACATTCCATATAATGCTTAGATACCATTTTACCTTCCGATGAAGCTATTATGGAAGCCATGAGTGGACATGATAAGATTTGTGAGAATCTTCATCATCGATCCTATTTTCTTTCAGAACTAAGCAAGATAGAAAACCAAGAGTTTAAAGTGAGACTGTCAGAAGATATTGAGGTACCTATCAACCCTTTGCCTAGGGAAGGGGTGTTTGCTGAGGGGAATATGGCAAACATTTCTGCCATTGTACCTATCAATATCTCTGGGAACCCAGATGTCGTGGAAAACATCTATATAGGTGCAAACTGCTCTCCGGAGGAGATTGCCATCTACATTGCCCTTTTCAAGGAATTCCGTGATATCTTTGCCTGGTCATATGAGGAGATGCTAGGCATTGATCCATCTATTGTCCAACATGAAATCCAAACCTATCCTGATTCCAAACCGGTTAGATAGAAATTAAGACACATGAACCCGCGTAAAGCGAAGGCTGTGAAGGTAGAAGTGGAAAAGCTGTTGAAAGCTGGTTTTATATATCCCATAGCTTTGACTGAATGGGTGTCCAACCCTGTTCCTGTTGATAAAAATCAAGGGACTATTCGTGTTTGTACAAACTTTAGAGACCTTAATAAAGCTTGTCCTAAGGACAACTACCCCACACCATTTATTGACTAGATCATAGATGCATGTGCGGGGAGTGAGGTGTTTTCATTTATGGATGGTTTCTCCGGCTACAATCAAATCCAAATCAAACCGGAAGACCAGCATAAAACTACTTTCATTTGTCCTTGGGGTACATTCGCGTATAGAAAAATTCCCTTTGGATTGAAAAATGTTGGGGCTACCTTTCAACGAGCCATGAACTTTGCTTTTCATGACATAAAAGCCATTTTCAAACCATACCTTGATGATCTTCCTGCACATTCTCGCAAGAGGATCCAACATCCAGATCATTTACGGTTAATTTTTGAACAATGCAGATATTATAAAATTTGCTTGAATCCCCACAAGTGTGTATTCTGCGTCGATTCAGGTAGATTACTTGGATTCATTGTCTCTAGTAGAGGCATCTAGGTGGATCCATTGAAAGTTGAGGCCATTGTAAATCTGCCTCCTCCTTGTTCTCTCAGGAAACTTCAAATCCTGCAAGGAAAGTCCAACTTTCTTCGACGTTTTATCATTAATTATGCCAATATCACTAAAGGTTTCATGCGCTTGCTCAAGCATGACACCCCTTTTGTATGGGATGAAACCGCACAACTTGCGTTCAAGGCATTGAAAAAAGATTTGTTGTCGGCTCCTTTATTACGTCCACCAGATTATTCCATGGATTTTATATTATATTTGGTTGCGTCAGAGTCGACTATTGGGGTAGTACTAGTCTAGGAGGACGATAAGCTCGTTGATCATGTCGTCTATTATCTTAGCCGTACATTGGCCGGACCTAAGCTTATATACCCCCACGTCGAGAAGTTAGCCTTAGCAGCTATTTATGCTGTTCAGAGGTTGCACCATTATATTTTACTGAGGAACACAACAGTAGTGGCAGATGTGAATCCGTTCCAATATGTTTTATCCCGACGGATCGTTGGGGGAAAATTTAACAAGAGGATAGTCATTCTCCAATAGTTTGACTTGGATTTCCAATCCCCTAAGTCTAAAAAGTCCTTATTTTTTGCTGAGTTAATAGCATAATTTCCCACTGAAGAGAATGTAGTGGTCAAGGATGACTCATTCCCAGATGAGCACATCTTCCTTATATCCACCTCTGATCCTTGGTACGGGGATATGCTTATATATCTCCAGAATTTGAAGTATCATGCCACTTACTCTAGTGAGCAACGACGTAAGTTACACCTTCATGCCAAGAACTACCTCATTATAGGAGATACATTATATCGACGAGGGGTAGATTCCGTCTTGCGTTGCTTCCTTACTCATGAGGAAGCGAATATTGTCCTAAATGATTCCTATAGTGGAGCATGAAGGGGTCATTTATCTGGGTTAGCAACGGCCCAGAAGATATTGCGTGCGGGTTATTTCTGGCCCATGATCTTCAAAGATTGTGTGGAAGCAGTGAAGCGCTGTCATCCATGTCATCTTTACACCAAAAAAATGTGGTCACATCCTGCTCCGTTATTTCCTGTTGTCTTGGTAGGCCCCTTCATGAAATGGGGGATCAATTACGTGATGTGCAACCCAGTCTCGACTGGGGGGCATAAATATATCATTGTCGCTGTTGACTATTTTACTAAATGGGCAGAGGCAATGCATACTTTCAAAGACAACGGGGAAACAACAGCTTTCTTTGTTTTCAATCATATTATTGCACGGTTTGGTATTCCCAAAGTGATTGTCGCTAATTATGGCAGTCACTTTCAAAATAATATGATGACGAAACTGACTACAATGCTTGCATTTATACAAGAACACTCTTCTCCATATTATCCGCAAGCAAATGGTCAGGTTGAGGCTGTAAACAAGACTTTGAAAACTATCCTTAAATGGACAATTGATGCAGCTCATTCTAATTGGCACATCATGTTATACCCTGCTCTTTGGGCTTACAGAACTAACGTAAAGACTGCCACGAGTTATTCACCTTTCCAACTCGTTCACGGGGTGGAAGCAGTTACTTCGATTGAATGTGAAATCCCGTCTTTGAAAATAGCCATTCATGTGTTACCTGGTACGACTAAGCTTGAAGAACATCTAGTACATTTAGAACACCTTGATGAGCAACATAGAGATGCGTTGACTGCGAATCAAGATCATAAAAATAGGGTTAAATCTCAATATGATAAAACGGTCAAACCTAGGGTTTTCTCTGAAGGGGAACTTGTCTTGCTTTGGGACCAAGATAAAGAACCCCTGGGGGCAGGAAAATTCAAGGCTATGTGGTTAGGACCCTATATTGTGTCAAAGGTATTAATTAAAGGCGCATATGAATTAGTAGATTATGATGGGAATAAGCTGCCTGAGCCTAGAAATGGGCTCTACTTGAAGAAGTACTATGCTTAGGCTTAACACTTTTTCTTGTATTTTAGTGTATGTATTTTTTATGTACATTAGGTTGTCAGTTTTGTTTTTTATATTATCTATTGGTTGTTGCAGATGTCTTCCACAATATATATAGGTTTCACTGATGGTTCCAGCCGCCACACTTGTAACCTGGCTTCAGCAGCATGGGTTATCTATTCTCCCTCAGGACAGCTAGTTGTCGCGGGTGGCGCTTGTCTTGGTCCTGCTTCTAATAATGTTGCTGAGTATAGGGCTGTCAATGAGCTCCTATGGGATGCTTTGTCACATGAAATCACCCAGCTTGAAGTCCGTTTGGATTCTCAGTTGGTAGTTTCCTAGCTCAATAGAGCTTATCAAGTACGAAATCCTATCTTGTTACGTCAGTTTATGCAAATTCGTTTACTGGAAAGACATTTTGAAGTTATTACTTTCAATCATATTCCACGAAACCAAAATTCATTGACTGATGCATATGCTAATTATATTTTGGATTGGCATCTCACACACATTTCATAAAAATATACAGCAAACATATAAAAAAAACTTGTAAATAAGATGACAACCAAACATCAATATATATATATATATGTAAAATATCTATCTGTAGATAAATCGAGTCTGATCCGTAGATCCAGTCATATACAAAATATACAAAATGTGGATCATAATCCATCAAAATGCCCTAGGTCTAAGCTAGACCACCCTAGCCACTAGGACCACCTTGGTCCCCATGATCTCTATGCACCCTAGCTTCCTCAGCCTCCTCGACCTCGGCAGCCTCCACTGCATCTCTATATACAAGTACTGCTCTAGCTACTCGCCTGAACAGACGTAGCCAAATCGGTGGAACCCCTACTACAAAATCCTCGATGGCTATAGGTATATGCTCAATCTGTATCATAGGTACTCGGTGGGTCATCCTGGACAGATTCCCCTCTAGTACCCAGATCAATCCTGGTTTTGCCCCTACAACCGGATGCACGAACATACGTGGGTGCCCTTCAGGGAGGACTGGTCCAATATCTGCATTTTGACACACGAATAGGATTAAGACTTGTACATATGTATATATTCTATCAGTGGAAAATTCATAAAAATTTGAAAATGATAAACAATTAAAAATTACTTACCCATCTCGCCCCATATTCCCCTTGGAGGGAGGACAAGGTCGGGATCACCTCGAAAATCCATCCCAGCGTATGGAAACTGCTCCAGCACCGGCAACTGTCATTCCCACCATGTATAAAAGTCATCATCATAAATGCTATGTACTATGTCTCCTCCTCCTTACCGGAGGAAGATGTATCCCCACCGACTCAGCCTCGGCTGACACGGAGACCTGACCTGTAGTGGTATAGCAGGGCTCATGGCTGGTACTCTCTCGAAGAATAATGCCACTAGTATGCTGGCATAGCCAAAATTCTTGCTTCTTCCCATTTTACAGTCGGATAGTTGTCTCTTCATGATGGGGAGCACTCCCGAGCACCAATCATAGAGAGCACCTCTAAAGCAGTCCACTTCCACCCTCATTTGATTCCTGGTGGCCATATGTAATTCTGTTGACCCTGCAAGTCTCACAATGGTACTAGCTAATACCTGGAGTGTGAAGTCATGGATGTCTGCTATAAGAACGATGCTGACCTTCTTCTGCGTACCCGGTGAATAGAATATGTCAACATAGTTCTTGACACTCAAGGGGTCCCTACCCCAGCCAGTGCCCTCTAAATTCACCGGTGCCCCCCATTGTGACAGCCTGATAATGATATATATATCTTCCACGGTCAGCTCTAAGGTCTCACTTTGAAGATTGAACATCCCCATGTCATGATCCCAGTAATTGACCATGAATTCCATTAAGCGGACATTTGCCCGCATGCGCGATGTACAAAAGAATTTCAATAGCCCGCATGTCCTCAATGCTTGGATGGTAGGCACGCTTTGGAGTGCCACATGATCCATTATTTCATGTTCTCTTTGTCTCCACTCCAGCACCATATTTTTCCTGGAAAATACAAGTATTTGAGGCCAGTATTCCATAATAAAATTTTGAAAATCTTGCATATTTTTAAAGTTTTACCCTATCACGCAGCATTCGCGACTGTCCATTGGGGTAGGTCGTGGATCACTCATGGCTACCTAGTTAGACAACCCGCGAACGAAACGCGTATTCGCGACACTTACGCTTAGCAACCCATGAATGTGCATTGCAATAGTTTGGGATGATGACATATACTAAATTCAACATCAAATATAATATTTGTTTGGATCAAATTGACGGGTTTAGGGTGTAGATTTACCTGAAGCTGACGAATTCCAATTCTGATGGTCCAATTGTCCAGGGTGATTGATCAAAGGTAGAGGGTAAACTTTTTTTTTTGGTTCAAAAAGTTCAAATGGTGAGAAATGTTTTAATTTTCAAGCTATTTATAGAAATAATATTGCTTAAAGTGGGTCTTTTTATATAGTTTGAAATGTTAATTCACTAATATCACCCTTTTTGTGCCTTGGAATAGGTTTATCCATTTTTACAAAGTGTTGTTGCTTCTATAGGGTGGTTTAAGTTATTTTCGACACATGTTGGCATCTTATCACTCCACATTAACCTTAGTATGCAACATTTTTCCATGGACTATGGTATTCTAAGCCATTAGTCCCTTGTCTCTACCATTTTTCTTTCGTGGCTAGGGTCCTTATTTCATGAGTATCATCTTTATATGCCCTTGTCATCCTTTAATACTCATACTGTCACTGTTTCAGGCCCAGGGGTTTCCGCATAGCTATTTTTCATGCCAAATAGAGCTTCTTCTGAATCTCTTTTTACAAGCTATCCCTTTATAGGACTCCCTGCCCTTATAGAGTTTCTTTAGGCCCAGGTCTGACTCCTTCAAAACAGACTTGACTGCCGAGTTATCTCGTCCGTTCAAGCTCGTTAAGAATATGTGAGTGGGCATCCGCATTGGTGGTAGGTTATCACTTTCTCGGACCATGCAGAATAATACGAGAAATGATCACTCTCTTTTCTTTTGAATTGAGAAGAGTATTCTCAGGTATAGGTTTAGCACTTTTCCGGACCTGAGGGACTAAACTTACGGAAAAGGAACACCCGGTTTGAGCTTAGTTTTCTCTTTTTCATGCTTTGGACCCAAACATGAAAAAGATTTCGAGTGTAATTTGTGTCTTTGTCATGCTCATTAAACACTAAAGAACAAAGCAACGAGTTTATTGTTGTAAGCCCCATTTCTCATAACCAAATGGATCTTTCTGAGTGATCTTGCTTTCCTTCACACTTGTAAAACTCAAGCTACTTATTTTGTTCTGGAAGGAGCGTTGGGTAGGTGGTAATTTAACCTTTTTTGGACCTCCCTGACTAAGTACGAAAAAGGTTCACCTTTTCTTCTTCGGAAGTTAAGAGAGTTCTTCTGTGGTTTGTTTTATACTTTTTCAGCATTAGGAGACTAAATTGGATGAAAAAGGCCCCCCTTGGAGTCTTCTTTGGAGTTTTCAGACTCTCTAAATGTGAAAACACCGGCTGAGCATGTACTAGTTCGGGCTCATTAAATCCATGAATTAGTGACACTATCAAGCATTATTTTCCCATCTCTTCAAGCTTGTTACAAAATGAAGAGGGAACTGAGTTTACTTTCCTGGACTCATTAAAACTTAATAGGGAAGGTAAGGAAGAAGTTTTCTCTTGTTTTCATTAATGGAAGCATGTCATCCTTGAACATAGCACTCTTTGCTTTTCGATATCCTTGTTTCAGTGTGTACTTGTGTTCAGCTATCACTTTGAGTTTCTTACTCCTCCTCTTGTCCGTTATACCTGGGGAATCTAATCATGTCTTCTACATGACAGATAAGTCTAGTTGTTCTATCTATCCATTATACACTGCCTTGGGTCATCTGTGTGTTGTTCTCACTGTTAAAGGACTCTTCCCAATGTCTGATCTATAGCCTGATCCCATCACTGTTATATCTGTTATCTATTTGTGTCTCCCTTCTTTTTCCCAGTTCCTAGTCACTCTTGTGATCTGTTGGAGGATCTGTTGCCTTCCTTATCACAGCATGGTTCCGTTTCAGTACTTCCTAATGATGAAGACCTAGAGTTTTGACGATTGTACCTTAGGATTCACTTTCATCATTGGTGAATTCCTTTTCTTCAGTTGTCAATTATCCCTTATTGGTTGACAAACTATTGAATCCTTTCCATGTTCGACTTCAGCTTATCCTTATTCACATGGCTTGGATTGTACTGGTTCTTTGGGATCTTTTATGAAGACCTTATTTCACACTTATGGACTAATTTGCACAAGATTATGTTCGATCAATCTACATATCTTCCATATCTTTGAAGACTCATCATTATTGTATATTGTGGCTTCGATCCACCTTTGTAATATACGTGGTTTTTACCCGTATCATATGATGTACTCAAAAATTGTAAAGGAGCTAGTGTTCTAGTGAATTGAACATAGCATCCTCAAATATAAATTTGTATATGACATTACTATGTATTTGTTTTAGGTACTCTCTCTGCTCCATTATATTTCTGAGTTCTCCAAAGCTAAAGATTATAATGTATTTCGGCCATCGTTCCCCTCTGACCTCACACATTAGGGGGCATCTGTTATACACCTGAATGGCACCTCTCCATCCGAGTGCTGACATCCCTCAGGTTGGCACACAAAAGGACACTTATGGATAGAGGTTTTCCCAAAACACTATAGCTTGGCTTGTGATGAAACACATTCCCTAAATACCCAGCTAGTTGCTTTGCTATTTGACGATGTTGAGATGTATTCGCGACTATTCTTTTATACAACTCGTGAGTCATTCACGAGTCCTGGTTGATGCAAGTCATGAATCCTTGTATTCGCGGGTTGCCCTTATGATTAGTCACGAATCATTCGTGCGTTGCTCTACTACATACCCGCGAATGTGTCTCTTAACATTTAAACATAAAAAACACACACTAAAGGGAGATTAGTTAACTCATTTAACTTAATTTCCTTAACTGCTACAACTTCCCCAACCTTTGAGAACTGCCTTACTACTACAACTTCCCCAACCTTCGAGAACTACCTTATTTCACCCATATAAATATAGGCCTTGGGGAGGGTGTTGGATATATACACTTGGAGAGCAAAGTTATGCTGGTGGATTGTTGATAGAAATCTTTGGAGCAGTGAAACTCAGAATCCTTTGGTTGCAAAGGAGTTCTTGTCTCAGATGCTGGGTTGTAACCTTAAACTCTTTCCATTATTGATAATAAAGAGATTACTTCTTCCATTTGTGTTTCATGTCTTATGGTTTGATAAAAGATTATATTTCGATATGATATGTGTTTTATCTGACCTACTTATATATATATGAATCATATTGTATCTGGAAGAGTGTTTCTTGACAGGTGAAAGAGTAGCAATCTTGAAGACTTTGGAAGTGGAACAGAGAGGAAGAGGATAGCAAGGATTGACCTTTGTTTAATAAGTAAGTCCTTCTAACCCTCCTATTTCCTATTCTGTACTTTAGAATTCAATTGTCTGGAAGTGATTGAGTATGTTGGTAACCCTATACCTATGGTTATTAGGTGCATAATCCTGTACAACAGTTAGCTATTGAATATTATAAATAATTTGCTTCATTGTTTTCTACCTTACAGTTCATTCATTTTCTTCTGGTATTTTTTTATTGGATTTTGTAGGAGTGAACTTAACTAAGTGGGCCATTGAGTATGAAGAGCTTGTTATTGAGGCTTTTCCACTGAGCATGAAGAGCCAACTACTGAGGCTTTCAAGATGATAAGTATGGGTTAATTGAAGTTGTTGCGCGATCTAAGTATGGCTTAGCAGCCAAGTACAAGTGGGATGGTTTAGCCATTGTAATATTTTTAAAATTCATTGATGTATTAAATGATTTTCATGTAAAGTTATATATGGATAGTTTTTTTAGAAAACTCATATTTATTGTAATACTTGACATTCCATATATATAATATAACTTGTGTGATTTAAAACCTATATGGTTCTACATTATATTATTTATGAGTGTTGTAATTAACTAATTAATGTGAGATTACATAGTTCACATGTGTACTAGATGATGATAAATAATATATGATTCTTTTTTAATTTAAATATAATATCATATTAAAATTTTATATTGATTAATAATGGACACCATTAAAACTATTACAATATAATAACCACACATAAAATGACTAAAAATGACTAAATTAGTGACCAATAAATGAGATTAATGACCAAAATTTGCATAGAAATTCACCAAAAATTGAGATATACATGACCAAAAAATGAGATATAAATGACCAAAAAAATGACCAAAATTTGCATATCAATGACCAAAAAATAGTTTTGGTGGCTAATTTACGGTCTTTTAATACGCGACCAAATTTGATCATATTCTAGTTTGTCATATGGTCATTAATTTGGTCATTAATTTGTTCATAAATGTGGTCATATATATGGTCATTGATATAAATATATGACCAAATTAAGGACCAACTCACAAGCTATAAATGACCAAAATAAAAATGACCAATTTTGGTCACGTAATAAAAGACCATAAATTAGCCACGAGCGATTGCCAAACCAAAAGTGGTCATTGATATGCAGATTTTGATAATTTTATTGGTCACTAGTATCTCATTTTACACTAGTGAAATCCCAATTATCAATTATGGCCGTTTCCATGAAATTATGGACAATTTGCTCCATGTAGCTATGATCATGTCAGCTTAAAAAAATCAATTTGGTGCATATTTGCTATTATAAGCATTTCTGAG
Organism: Pseudotsuga menziesii; assembly: GCA_001517045.1. Taxonomy (NCBI): domain Eukaryota; kingdom Viridiplantae; phylum Streptophyta; class Pinopsida; order Pinales; family Pinaceae; genus Pseudotsuga; species Pseudotsuga menziesii. Next base: position 95,473 of record LPNX010093802.1, on the reverse strand, counting down.
ATAGAGAACATAGAGGAATCCATAGATATATTTATGCACTTTTATTTATGTGTATTCATGTTTTTCATTTATTTTGTAGGATCAATTTAAATGGTCATTGGTAGACTTAACTTATTAACAAGGCATTAAATGGACTTTTGTTAGAAAACCAAGTGAAAGAAAAGGAGTAAAAATAGCACACCCCCAAAATAGGGGAAGTGAAATGCCGAGATGAAGTTGTATATGTTGTAGAAAGAGAAAAAAGTTGGGCTATAGAGAAATTTGTGACATAATAATCATAACATAAAAAAATTTCTCATAATATAAATATGTACATCAACTATGAATTATTAAAATTATGTTGAATTATTTTTTGTAGCCAAGAAGAGATAGAGTATGTAGGCGCTTTTCTTCTTCTTTTGGAAGTGAGACATAGGAAGTGTCATTCATCTTTGCATATCATTCTAAGGAGAATTCCCACAAGTGAGTGCTTAAAAAAATGCTTAATGAATCTCTCTCATAAATTCAATCAATCAATTATGCTTTATCAAACTCTCAACCCTTTCATTATCACCGTTGGACCAAAGAAATCCTTTTTAGACCATAGCTCACCACTCGACCAAAGAAAGTCTTTTCAGTCCATAGCTTTAAATGATTTTTTATTTAGACAAGAACTTAAAGTGTTGATTAGGACCTTATAAGGCAAGTTAATCCAACACCCACCCTTCCAAAACGATCTTATGAGTTGTTTTGATGGATGAAGGATCAACCATGAAAAGAGTTAGCCAAAGGCTTTATTGGGTGGTAAGATAATTCCATTTCCACATTATACTAATTCAATATATGCGATGATTAAACACCCTCAAAAATGATCTTATGACTTGTGTTGATAGATGAAGGATCAACCCTGAAAAGATTTAGCCAACTGTAGGATTTATTGGGTGGTAAGTTAATTCCGTTTCCACATTATACTAAGTCCATATATTCAATGATTAATTACCCTCAAAAGGATCTTATGAGTTGTGTTGATAGTTGAAGGATTAGCCATGAAAATAGTTATCCAAAGGATTTATTGGGTGGCTATTTAATTCCTTTCCATGTTATACTAAGTCAATATATATGAAGATTAACCACCCTCGTGGACTCAGACTCTAACATCAAAAAAAATGTGTCACTGTTGTTCAAGACAACACACATCAAGACATAAGATGTTTCCTCTCATTGATTGTACCTTGATGGGTAAATTTATCTTTCTGGGTATTGAAATTATCCCAAGATAGTCGGTGAACGATTTCCAAGGACTCATGCTATAAGGTTTAATGCCTATCCCACCTGCTCTACCAACCATGAGTCTTCAAGTCTGATGGCGAAATAGTTTTACCCAACAAATAGAGATACCCATTTTTTATGATAGCACTAAATCGGTTTGCTACCATTTCATTTACCCGACCGCCCCTCCTGACTTATCCAAAATATTTTGCGTATTGCGACAGCTAAACCATACAATAATGATAGATTTCGTTCTCCCAAACAACTCCAAATATAAGATATTTTGAAACCTATAATTAAAAAATGATCTTTCAGAACTATGCGCTACATATATCATTCAATCCCATACAATTTTATCCACAATGAGTTGCTAAAAAACATGATCGAAAGGAAATCTCTTTTCCTCACAGGGTTTAGGATGATCTAGTAACTCCATGAGTCCAGGTTTTGTATCTCACTGTATCTTTATTTTTCCCTTTAACATTTAGTTTTCCCACATGAATTTATAGTTGGGAGGTCTCTAATGTCTGGCTAATTTTAATGAGCGAATTATATTGGTATTTTCATATGTGGTTGTGTAAATTCAAGTCTTAGGGTTCCTCTAATCCATCATTCATAAAATTTGTTCAAGGTTAGGGATTATTTAATTTATTTCCACTAAAATTGTCAAGCTAGGAGATGGTTGTGTTTCTTTTTCCATGATTAAAAGTACCACAGTTGGCGAACACAAGGGTTATGAGAACAAAATATGTGATATTGATGTACAAGATTTAAACACCCAAATGATGTTTTATATGTTTTCCTTTGCATTTGTTGATATTTATGGTGAGGGTAATAGAGTTTGTTTCCATTTATTTTCCTGTCCATGTGTTGACTAGCATCAACTTCTTTAATTCTGTGCTTGGTTTCCCATGCATTGCAATCCTATCAATGGTCATAATTTAATCTTATAAGTAGTTGTAATTCTTGCATGTGTGTCAATAAAAAGCTATAATTTAACCTGATCAGCCGTCGTAATTCTTGCATGCATGTCAATAAGCTTCATGTGGTTTGCATCATGTACATAATGAGTTAAATCGATGGATCACACTGATTGCAATTGTTTTATTATTTTAAAAATGAAATTAATTTCGTAATTCTTTTTGTGTGTCAAATTCTTCTTCATGTACTGCTAGTTTGAATAGGCAAGTATTGAAGAATAATTTTGCAAATATTTTTGTGGTCTCTTCAGTGTTTCCTTCATAGTCATATTCATAGAGTTGTAAAGAAGGTATGCCAATAATTTGTTCTGCAACATCCTGGAATGCAGTTACATTAACAGTATCTATATATTATCCTGGAATGTCTTAAAATCATTGTTGTTAATTGCTACATCTATTTTTATTCCACCTATCATATATATATTTCTTCCACCGAAAACATATATATCTATAATGCATGCACATTGCCGCTATAGTGTAAAAGGAATTGTAGGGCTTCCAAAGTAATATTAATCTGTAGGCACAGAAGAACTATTTAACCTTCCTATTTGCTTCAAAGTTTAAAGCAACATTGTTGTAAGACGATTTTGTGAAATCTTATCATGAAAGAAAGCATAGTGATGTGAATATTGACAAGCAAGATAAATAAATAAATAAATTAACACTCTTTGCATGCACACAACCAAGAGGATGGGGTTACACCCACTTTCCTCTCTACACAAGGTCATGAGGTCATTCCTTGGACGCTCTCCTAGATGGTGCTTTGTGAAGGACCTTATCCAAAAATAGAAGTGTTTCCTTCCTTTATAAATCTTTCAATCGCTGCAAATACCCCCCCAAAAAAAACAATGCCTCAACTATTAATTCTTCTAGAAAAGAAACGAGATCGTATATCTTTATGCCTGAAGGATCAACAATTGTCCTGTTTCCAATATTTTGATCAACATCGATGCTTCATCACTAATGTTGAAAAGTACATTCTAAAGACCATTTGCATCGGTTCTTGGAAATCCATGATGTCGCTAAAGTAGGTGATGGGAAGGAACTATACAGGTTTACTCACATTGCACTGGGGGGTTCTTAGCCTCCTAGGGTGTTAGATTCTTGTATGCGGGCTTCATATAAGATTGAAGGAATAACTTTCAACCACTTCCAAATGTTGCAACATCGCATCGTAGTAGCCATGCCATGGCAACTCCCCTACCAGGAATGGTTGATAACCTGTAACGAACTCTACCAAACTCCAACTACATAGAATGGTGGCAAGGTGGTAAAATGCGGTTGAAATCTCGTTTCTGACATGTTGTTTCATAAATTCATTCAGAAAACAACGAAAGCTATAGATATTCAGGCCTATAAAATAAGGCTTCGACGTAATAAGGAGTATACTTACTAAATAATAATTAAGAACTCTTTCTAGAAAGTCAAGTGAAACAAAAAGAGTAAAGTGTTAGAAAAACAACTCGCAATAAGAATTTCCAAATTTCTTATAATATATAATAAATGTTGAACAATACAACCAATCTAATTGTTCTTACATAAAGAAAGAATTCACACAAATAAAAATTAAATACTTTACATGGAAAACAAAACATAATTAATAATTAAAAAAAATAAAAAATAACTTTATTAACATGTGATAAGTAGAGTTTGTAATAGTTGGAAAAATTAAACTTCAAATTCAAGTATGTCATAATTAGATACAAATATTCAATTAATAAATAATTACACCAATATGTGTTTATATCTTTGGGCCGATAGACTTATATATCTTAGAATTTTTGGGTGAACTATCATCTATGCTTTTTCAAATACAAGTGTACTTTTCATATTGATTTTTTTAGCGTAGTCGAAAATTCAAAATCAGCATTTCAAAAAAGACAAAAATAGTTTAGTTAACATATAATAACTATATACTTTTTGATAGTTGGAAAAATTAAACTTTAAATTCAACTCTTCCATTATTAGATACAACTATGAGCTTAACTCCATTGATGATACAACTAGTCGTTTAACTTCAACTCCAATCACTAATATTACTTAGTGAAATTGTTGATATATTAACTTTCGAATTAACTATTACATACAATTATTAATTTAACTTCAACTCTAATGATTGTTAGCTTAACTCTTATATGCAACTATGAACTTAACATTAATGGAACTTCATAATATATTATAAAACTATTGGTTATCTCTAATATGATACAACTATTAAATCAAATTTAAATGAACCTCGTAATAAAAACTATTAGATGAATGTGTAGTTGTACTCCAAAGACTCAACTACACAAACACTCCATCTCTTAAGCTCATAACTCTAACTTCATTGGAGTGAAACCATGCATGGCCCAATAAAATTTCCACTTGAAAGGTACCATCATGATGAGAACAATTAGTGAACATCCATAAACAACAACAACTTTAACATATTAGTAAAAGCAATGTCAAACATATTCCTTTATGATGATTCCAAACATACTAATCTTATTAATATGGTTGTTGCTAGTTTATAATGGGCCCCTTTGCAATGACAAATTTCATGTGGATATCATTCTAGTTATAAAAAATAAAAAATAATTTAAAATCAATAATTTAAAAAAAAATACAATTTTCCATCTCTCCTACTTTAACTCTTGTCTATGAAGAAATGAGCAACTGTGACTCTTTCAAAATATTGCCACCTAGACCATCAAGGTGAGAAGGAAATGATTGCTTTACTACATATCTTTTTAACAATACCACCTTGTCCTACTACATATATTTTTAACATTGTCACCTGGTCCATCAATCCTTTTCACATTGCCACATAGTGTTGGAATAATGTAGAAATGCTTGTTGAGTATCTAGGTTTAGGGTTGATGTGTCCTTTCTATATTTAGTATGAAGAGGTTTCAAATCCACTTCTTATGGATCTAGTTGTTGGTTTGTTATAATAATCTACATCTATGTATTGTAATCATTTCACATTAATCAATTGAATTGGTTTGACCATTCCTTGTGTAAGAGAGCTTATCATCTATGCTCTGTATGCCTTCTAATTCTTAGTAGGTATCAGAGCTGCAGGTGAGTGTAAGCATTGGAAAAGTTTATTTTTTTTTAACCGTGGCCATGAAGAAGAAGCCTTCGCTGCATCCACTTACCTCATGGGTCCCTACCATCCTCAACAGTCTTCCTGTAATTTCTTTCATGAGTTGGGCAAGAGATCGAGAGAACTTTCAGCACTTATCACCGTGAATGAAGTATGAAACCATCGAGCATTCAAAACTTATCACCATGAAGAACTGCATGGAGCTGTGATTGATGAGATCACAACGTAGCGATTGAGCGATTTGGATAATAGATATATCCTCTGCTGTCAACATTGAAGGAGAATATTCCGTGAAAGTTTGCATTGATTGTTGCATTAGAAGAGCATAGGACATGAAGCACCATGGAAATCGCCATGGGAGAGCAGATTGCCGGTGGGAGATCCTGGCAGATCACTGGTGGGAGATCCACTGTGGAAATGTTTTTTGTCGTAGCGTGGAGATTTCCTCTGCTGATAGAGAGCCATAGTGTGGAAAGCTGTGAAGTTTTTTTTTGCTGCATATATATTCAGCTCTGCACCCACTTCATCTCCTTGCTCCATAGCTAATCGTTGATTGAAGCAGCCATTGCTGCATGTGAATCCAAACTTGCCTCCCACCTTTCTCTTGCCAATGCATGTTTGAAAAGGTGTTTACACTGAGGTAAGACCGATCTAGGAAAATCGTTGAAGATCGCTTCATTAGAAAATAATATCCCATGTAAAGAACACTTCCTATATGACATTTTTTTCTCCTCCCTTGCGAGCACCACCTATCAGCTGAAGGTGAGTAGTGGTGCCTCCACCAATTTTGTAAAAGAAGAGAGGTGGTACTACTTGTCCACCAAAGGAGAAGAGTGGTGGCAACACTGAAGTGGTGAAGTGGAAGAGCGGTTCTTAAGTAATCTCTTACATCGATTTACGACACTGCCCCTAGAAATGCATGTTCCTTTTGTCACAGGTGTGGTTCTCTATTTTCTTCTCTGGTTGTATAAAGATCAGCTGAAACAAGGTAAAATGAAAAATCCACCTCTTGCTGACACTTATATCAATGAAAAATCCAAACTAAATGGTGATAATTATGTAAATTGGAAATTGAAGATGATGATTGTGCTTGAATCCACTAATGCGTGGTCGATTGTGAGAGGATATGAGACGAGGATGGCAACTACCGCATTGCTTCCGACTAGAATAAGCGAGAGCTGAAAGAAAAACTCACATTGAGGATGTCTATTAATGAAAACATCATTCCACATATCAGAAACTGTACGACATCCAAGGCAACATGGGAAACGTTCAAAGGCCTGTATCAAAAAACTGATGCAAATTGGATTTTGTTTCTCAAAACCAAATTGTTGTCAATCAACATGGAGGCTGATGAAGGGGTAACAAATTTTATTTCTCGCATTAAAAAACTCAGTGATAAATAGGGTGACATAGGTGAAGTTGTTGAAAGTTTTGATTTAGTAACAGTCACTCTAAAAGGATTACTGCCAGACTACAAAGTGTTTATCTCAGCACTTGCAGTGAGAGAGAAACCCCAAAATTTTGAAGAACTTATAGGGATTATAATCCAAGAAGAAGAAAGAATGAAGAACTATGATCTTGATGTTGGAGGTTCATACTTGGTACTGATGGCGAGAGGTTGATATCCATATAGAGGCAAACCATGGAATGGAGACAGAAACAAACAAAGGAATAGAGACAGTGGAATATTTCATCAAAAACATAAAGGTATGCCTCAGACTAATTCTGATAGAAATAATGTAGATGGTCATCATTGGGGAAAACCAAGACACCTCAATAGAAATCATTATCAGAAGAAATTATATAGAAATAGAAACTACAATGGAAGTCACAATGAAAATTTTTCAAATACAGACACCTCTGAAATTAATGGCTTTAAAATTTTGAGATTATTTATTTTTGAAGATGCTCTGTCTGTTGAGACAGACAACAATAATTCATGGTTCATAGATTCAGGTGCATCTGCACATATGTCTTGTAAAAGAGAATGGTTCGATGAATACAATGAGAAACATGATGGCACTCATATCTATTTAGGAGATAATAGGTCATATCAAGTGCAAAGTTATGGAATAATAAAAGTTAAATTATCTAACAGTGAATTGAGACAGATTTATAATGTCATGTATGTTCCTGGAATTAAGAAAAAATTAATATATGTTTCAACCATAATCGAGAATGACCTGAAGGTAGAGTTTGGCAAGTACTAGTGCCATATCAAAGACATTCGAAACCACTTCAATATTGTTGCTACAGGTTCAAGATGTGAAAGAATATACAAGCTGGATGTGAGCAAAGATGATCATTAGGCACTTGCATCCACCATAATCACCACATAGGAACTTTGGCACCAGAGGTATGGACATATTAACCACAATGATCTTGTATTACTTTAAAATAAATCTATGGTTGGAGGTCTACCTGTAATAAAGAATGAACATTTAGATTGTAGTGCATGTGCACTTGGAAAACAACATCAAAATGAATTCCCAATACATCACAAAAAGAGGCAAACTGGTCTTCTTGAATTAATTCATACAGACCTATGTGGACATATGCAAACTAGATCTTTAGGAGGTGCATCATATTTTCTGACATTTATTGATGATAGATCTATATACACATGGGTGTACTTCATAAGGAGGAAAGGAGATGTATTTGAATACTTCAAGGAGTTCAGAACCATGATTGAAAAGAAGACAAAAAAAATGCATTAAAATTCTCAAATCCAACAATGGTGGAGAGTACATGTTTGGAGCTTTCAAAAAATATTGTAAGGAGAATGGAATCCAACAACAGTTTACAGTATTGCACACTCCTTAGCAAAATGGGATAGCAGAATGAAAGAACAAAACACTAGTTGAATGTGCACTCAACATGCTACAAGGTAAGCAAATTTCGAATGCTTTTTGGGTAGAAGTTGTGAATACTGCTGTATATTTGAAAAATATCAGTCCATCAAAGAAACTAGAATTTGAAACATGATAGTGAGGTTTTCAATTGATATAAACCACAAGTTAAGCATCTACGAATCTTTGGTTGTAAATAATTTTCCCACATACCAAAAGATGATGGGAGGAAACTAGATGCTAAATCACCTGAATGTGTCTTTGTTGGGTATTGCAATGATCATAAAGCCTATAAGTTGTTTCATCCTAGCACTCATAAATTAATTGCTAGTAGAGATGTGGTGTTCCATGAACATACAAATGCAAGTAACAAAATAGAACAAGGGCATAGTCTGACTAACAATGATGAATATGTCAAGTTAAACTCAATAGTTTAGGAGCAGGAAGTGGAAGAGCCACAAGAGAAGCAGGAGGAACAAAATAGCAACAACGGCAGTGAAAGAAGTAGAAACAGCAATGAAAGTAGTAAAAGCAGAAGGATTATGAATGGAACACTTGTAAGTAATTTAATGTTAAGAAGGTCAACAAGACAGGTTTGTCCCCCTCCAAGGTACAATGATTATGCTCGAATGTCTAATATAATGAATATTAGTGAACCAATGAATTATAAACAAGCCAAAGATAAAGCAAAATGGGTTGAAGCAATGAATGAAGAATATAACTCAACTATGAAAAATCAGACTTGGGAATTGACTGAGTTATAAGAGGATAAGATAGCCATAGGCTGTAAATGGTTGTTTAAATATAAGCTTAAATCAGATCGTAGCATAGAAATATTTAAAGCAAGACTAGTAGAAAAAGGTTATACGCAAAAGGAGGGAATTGACTTTGAAGATACTTTTGCACCAGTAGAAAGAATAAACACAATTAGAATTCTTGTTGCATTAGCCACAACACATATATGGAAAATACATCAATTAGATATAAAATATGCTTTCCTAAATGGTGATTTAAAAGAAGAAGTATACTTAGTTAATCCTAAAGGATTTGTACAGAAAGGATGGGGACATCTTGTATGTAAACTAAAGAAATCTATCTATGGATTAAAACAGGCCCCTAGGTCATGGTACATAAAGATTGATACCTTCTCTAATCAGAAAGGGTTAGTTAAAAGAAAAAGTGACCCTAACATTTATATGAAGAAAGATAAGGAAGGAAATATTTTTTTGATATCTTTATATGCAGATGACCTCCTCATCACAGGGAATGCATGTAAGTTGATAACAAAAATAAAAAATCAACTATCACAAGAGTTTGAAATGAAAGATTTTGGAGAATTACATTACTATTTGGGACTTGAAGTTTGGAGAGAATCTGGAAAAACAATGATCACTCAAAGTAAGTATACGAGGGAAATATTAAATAGATTCAACATGAGTGATTGCAAAGTATCAGCATTTCCTTTAGAACAGAATGTGAAATTATGTACTCAAGATGGATCAAAGGATGCAGATGGTGCCTTGTATCGACATTTGGTTGGAAGTCTAAATGATCTCACTACCACAAGACCAGATATATCATATGAAGTCAGCATTTTGAGCCAGTTTATGGCTAAACCAAATAAAAGCCATTAGATAGAAGCAAAGAAAGTCCTTAGATATCTGAAAGGGATAATGAACTTTGGTCTTTTGTACACTGATAAGTTTGATGTTCAATTAGCAGTTTTTTTTATTCTGATTTGGAAGGAAATTCATATGACAACACATCTACTATGGGATATGCATTCAACATTGGATTCAGAGTAGTATCATGGAGCAGCAAGAAACAACCAACTATTTCTCTATCATTCACAGAAGATGAATACAAAGCCATGTCTAGTGCAACATGTGAAGCTGTCTGGTTGAGGAGGATTCTTGAAGACATTGGAGAAAAGCAAACATAACCCACAAAAGTACATGGTGATAATCAAAGTACAGTCAAATTGGCACACAACCCTGTTTATCATGCGAGGACAAAACACATTGAGCTGCAACATCATTTTATTAGAGAAAAGATTAAGTCTAAGGAAATTAAACTTATTTATTATAACACAAGTGATAATGTCATTGACATATTTAACAAACCTATTGGCAAGATTCAGTTTGAGATCCTTAGGCAGAAACTAGGTGTTGTAGAAAATCCATTTCTACATTAAGGGGGTATGTTGGAATAATGTAGAAATGCTTGTCGAGTATCTAGGTATAGGGTTGGTGTGTCCTTTCTATATTTAGTATGAAGAGGTTTCAGATCCACTTCTTATGGATCTGGCTGTAGGTTTGTTATGATAAGCTACATTTATATATTGTAATCAATTCACATTAATCAATTGAATTGGTTTGACCATTCCTTGTGTAAGCAAGCCTATCAGCTCTGTTCTATCTACCTTCTAATTCTTAGTCATGGTCCTATTACATATCTTTTTAACATTTCCATTTGGTCATATTACATATCTATTTAACATTGCCACCTGGTCCAACAATCCTAGGAGGAAATGATGGCTCACATCTAGACTAGATGTATTAAACATACAATTGTTGGCTACAACTACTATCAGTCATCGACCAAGCACTTCGGTTGGATGAGATGCCCTTTTATTTTTCTTGGAAGTATGTGCCACCACCACAAATCCAAAATTTGCAACCACTACTTCCATCGTCGCAGTCATAATCCTCTCGGCTCTTGATTCTAGTCATTCTAAATAACAATGGCCTATAATAAATCATGGCATCAATGCCAGACTCATGGAGAAAGAATTGAAATTCCAAGGCTATAGTTGGACTCTCTAGCAATTTCCTACAGAATGCTAACTCTCTATAATTTTGAGGATGCACAAAAAAGAAAAGAATAGGAATCTTGAAATTATTGATCTAAATTTCCCCTCTTTCAATGCCATTTTAGCTTTGCATTCAGGGAGAGGCTTGATAACCCAGGAAACAATTTGGACTCCATCAACTAATTTAATGTAAGTTATGCATCCATTACAATGCAATTGCAGAGGATGGTTTGCACTCCATACATGTATGTATTCAGAAATTTTACCATCTCTTGACAACGATTCTCGTTGCAAAGATGTGGAGAGAAATTCAGGGCAGCAACGACTAGAAAATGCTGCTAGATCCATTGAGAAATGTTACTTGATCTAGATTATTATTCATTATGTCTTTTCATTGACCACAATCTATGCTCTTTTTGTTATGTTGATGGGTATTTAGATATATTTCAGATTTTGAATTTCAGATGGTCATGGTATTTTGTTAAACACAAGTGTATAACAGGAATTCATTTCATGGTAGTGGTAGCTTGTTATGCTTAAATGCATATTTTATTTAAGATATAAATAAGCTTGAGTTAAAGGGTGGTAACAATTTGTTTTTGTTTTTTCATATCTGTTTTTGTTTTTTCATATCTGTTTTTGTTTTTTTGTTTATTAAATTACATTTGTTTTAAATTTATATTAATTCTAATAATTTGGTATAAAAAAATATAAAATTATATATTTTAACTAGCTATCTCCATAAAACTAAATGATTGGTTGTGTCTATTAACATTTACCAATCACTTTACTTATGACTATACTGATAATATAGTTGCTACCTTTAAACCATAAGTTCAAATTACCCTCTTAAGTAATAACCCTTTCAACTAAACAATGTCCACGCCCTTCCTAAACCCACTAAACATATTACATGTCATTCAACTATTATTCTTCAGTGCATGTGCAGCACCAAGTCGGGGAGTGACAAAAGGCATGGTTGCCATGTGAATTTCTCTGGATGGACAAGGATTCATGTCTACGTTGAGGATATTAAATTCCTTAAATCCATACCTCGTGATGTAAAACATTAGATTAAATCCGATGTGTTTTATATGAATAACTCAGTGTTTGAAAAAACTTATGTGATCAAGCCTACATTTTTAAATCGCATTTTAATTTTTGAATTTTATGTTATACCATATTTTTCTTAAATAACACAAGTTTTATTTTTAATGAAATGGTCTGATGTTAAGAAAGTCTATGTGATGTTCAATTATTAGAAATTTTGTCACGTTGGGCTGGATTTACTATTTAGCACGACTATGGTTTATTTCATAGTGATCGATCATCAAATTTGTTATAACAAGAAGTAGCAAGAACAAAGCTAAAGTAGTAGCATTTATGGACGTAATTATAAAGCTTTATATATGGATAATTTTTTATAAAATATTAGCATTTATGGACGTAACTATAGAGCTTAATATGTGGATAATTTTTTATATTGCGTAAAGAGAGAACTTCCTTGAAGGACATGTGAGTTTGATAGTAATGAAAAAAACACAATATACATTCTACCCATCAAGAACTCAAATATCAGGTTGAATGAGAGTGAATTGGGTGTCGTGGACTATTGGAGGAGCTCGAATTAGTTGGAGGGGAAGAAAATCCACCGGTCAATTGTCATTTAATCAGGTAATTCATTCACCCATAGCATTTTTTTTTCAATTCTAAACCTAAATTACGGTTTTTTAATAGTTTAAAACAACCAAATTTTCCATTATTTAGCAAATTGGAAATAACCGAGTAACTAATTAAATTCACATCTCCCTCAACACAGACGAGTGAATAATTACAAAGAATTCCTAATGCAACCAAAAATTGAAAAATATAGAACTCCTCCCTTTATACAATGTATCCATCCACACGAAACCCAAATTTCCAACCCTCAAAGGCCATTTCCCCATGATACTAATTGAACAAGTTTCCTCAGAAATGGCCATAACAAGATGAAATGCATGCACAAGCGTGAATATAAAAAATGCATAAAAAATTAATAACTTGGTTTCTCAAAACTTCATCACAATCATTTGTACATGAACATAATCAAAATTTCACCACAAGTGTATGTAGTTATAAATTGCCTCTTAGTTAAGCACCCTTAACTAAATTCTAAAACACATTAACAGAGTGCCTCTTGGGTCTGCCCTTTTAAACATAAAACAATGTGTTATATAAAATCAACAATATATATATATAAACACAGAGTTAAAACTAGTAACTATGACTAGTTTTATTCCTTCCTCCAGTTTTAGCAGCCACCACCATTTTTCCACTAAAATATTTGCACTTCTTGGTTATAACACCCACCTCATTTGTGTTTTAATTATACCTTCCTCAACACTTTTCTCTTCTTATGTGAATATGACTTACCCTACATGCCCCTGACCTTATTGTAATGACAAAAAAAGTTGAAATATTTGAACCTTCTCATTGTGATATTGAATTACAAGTCAACAAATCCTCACACCCCCATACAACCCCGGTATTCATCGCATCGTCGAAGAGTTCATAATCATCATGTAGTTCTGACCCTAGCTCTATTGAGATACCAAAAACCTAATTAATTAAAGGTCCCCACCTAAACTAAATAGAGCTTGAATTTTGCTTCTTTTATCCTATAAACATAATAAAGAAAATTAGAAACATGTGATACCCTAGGTCTTCCTAAGATCCCTTGAGGGAGACCTAGGGTATCACATGTTTCTATTACCCATTGTGGATTGGGTAATATATTTCTACAGGTCGAGTCTCTAAGCTCATATACAACCAATTATATTCCAATCCACAAATTCTCCATTTTTTCATGCCGCTTTTGGTTGGTTTCCCTATTTATACAACAATGGAAATGGTGAACACCCATGAACTACCTAGAGTGTGTCATGAGAGTGTTCCCAACCATGATCGAGTCAATTATATTTATAGGATATGGTGGCAGCCCTGTATCACCCCTTTTTTTGCCTCACATGTCTTAATAGTCCCTTGCCCCTTTCTTTTACATATCCAAGGGACATAAAGGCCAAAACATGTCAAAATAGCACTCCTAAATTCAAAGAAGTTTAAGCCCAAGTGTGCATGGAAAAGTCACAAATGAGGGTTAAGAAGTGGCTTAACTTCTAGAAAGAAGTTGAACGAAAATTACTATTTAATTGTAAGATGTTTAATTTTAAGTTTTAAATGTATGTAAGTGAATTCCATCAAATTGCTTACTTGATTTTAATTTAATTTACATTTTCAATTTTGAAGAGACGTCATTACATACCATGTATATGTTTCTATTGATTTTCTTATTGATGTTTTTATTGCAGTTGCAGCTATGGCCACAAATGCTGAAATATTGATTGAGCTTGCCCACTTGAGAGGACTTAGTATGGATTTTAATGGTGGTGAAAGGGTTTGTCGTTCACTTGAATCCACTTTGGATGCAATTGTTGAGACTATTTCATTGTCAAACAACATACTATATGATATTACATCGTATACGGAAATAAAAATACAAGAGTATACTGATGGGCTTGACTACAATGAAATTGAAAAGTTGAAAATAACCAAAAAGCATATATTTTCATTGTTTAGGGACCCTCGCATGGGGAAAATACCAAATGCAAATAGGCCTCATATCTCTATTGAGTGGTGCACATTTCAGCCATTTGTTGATAACTGGATGGATAGATGGTATATGGTTTTTGATATGCCACCACATAACAACAGGGAAACCCCCCTGTATTTCCTTTGAAATATGTATGTAGAGTTCGTGTTGGGTAAACACGTAAACTATTTTGATATATTGTAGTTTGAGGGGATCGGTGGGGGGGTGCCCCAAAACCGACCCAATGCTAGGCTTCGAGACCTTGATCGCCCTATCCCTGCACCTTGTAGGAAGTTTTTTGGGCCAGATGTCCCACATGTACATCGTGTTATTCCACAAACACGTAATGCATATTTGAGTTTGGCATGGGAAGTTGTTCGTCATAGCACTATGGTTCAGCATATGGGTGAGCCTAAGGGACATTTGTCCCTGGTGTGGTACATACACCAGTTCATTATGGTGCAGGACCATCTTCTACTGGAGTTCCACCCACTAGTGCAGTACCCCCCTCTAGTGCAGGACCATCTATTAGTGTAGCACCATCAGCACATCCCCAACCTACTTTTGATCCTCACGAGTGCACATCGTGTGGTCATCCCTGCTATGTTCTTTCCTCAGATGTTGTCTTCAGTGAGTTTTTGAGTGATGTATGTAGATGGTTAATTGTAATAATTTCTTCATTTATTTTCCTCTTTGTACACATAAGTATAGTTTGAGCTAATATATTAATTTTATGAGCTTGCAGTTGATGCTTTCTGCCGGCAGTGATGCCCCAAAGTTTCATGTTCCACACTCTACTGAGGGGCATGACATTCCATCCAATAATCCCTTGGTTGGTGGAGAGATTCATATGGCACCCATTGTTGTATCCCAAATTGAGGTAAACATTTTAAAATTTTAGTTTTTTAATACTTGTTAATTTGTTAATTTCCACATATTATACATGTTAGTTCACTAATGCTATCTACGATCTAATATTTACAATTATTAAACTTGTAGATGCCAAATCCTTCACGGGGGAAAGAAGTGATGGAGGTAGAATCCATGGTCGTATCGACCGAGGAAACATCTGGGCATGACATTCCATCCACTGATCCCTTGGTTGGTGGAGAAATTCATATAGCACCCATTGCCGTATTTCACACCGAGGTAAACATTTTAAAATTTCAGTTTTTTTAATACTTGTTAAGTTGTTAATTTCCACATATTATACATGTTACTTCACTAATGCTATCTATAGTATAATATTTACAATTATTAAACTTGAAAATGCCAGATCCTTCATGGGGTAAAGCAGTGATGGAGGCAGAATCCATGGTCGTATTGACTGAGGAAACATCTGAGCTCCAGGTAAACAATTAAAAATGTCATTTTTTAAATACATGTATGTTTGTTGAATCATGCATGTCTAACTACATGAAAACTTTTTGACTATAGGAACCAACCGAAACACTTGGACCATTTCCTGGAGTTGTATTTCATCATAATCCATATGTTAACAAGGGTCATGTGTATATGAGGCGACATACTTCTAGAAAGACTCTAGTTGTCCATGACCATGGAGCTACTGATACCATGGTAATCTATATCCTTCGATTATATTTCTTGGTTAACTTGAAATCCAGTGCATAAAATGTTTTGTTAATGTTTGAATTGCATGTTTACTGCATCAGGAGCCAAAGCTTACTGTTGAAAACCTCATAGGGATGGTTGATCAAACAGTTAGTGCTGCATCTACAATGGAAACAAGTCACACAAAGGTACAACTATTTCAATATGATCATTACATAGTTTTTTTATTGTTGGTGTATGTTTATTCATGCATGTCCAACTATTTCAACATTTGGTGATTGTAGCCACCAGCAGCAGGACTTATTGATGTAGCAATCAATGTGGCATCTGCAATAACAACAAGCCACACAGAGGTACAACTATTTGAACATGATATAGGCATAGTCTCTTATTGTTGTTTATTGTTTATTCATGCACATGTCTAACTATTTCAACATTTGGTGATTGTAGCCACCACTAGCAGTAGCAGTTCCTGCCCCCTCTGGTTCAACCATGGATGCGACCATCCTTGATTTTCAACCAACAGCTTCATCTACTACACAAGAAACACAATCCCCTTTGTCATAGTCTCTCACTAAGGTGAGATGTCTATTAATGACCAATTGTTTCATGCAATGTCCATGAACATGTTGATAATTTTTGAGTTAATTTAGATATGATCTTTTATTGAGCTAATGTATTAGTACATAGTTAGTTGAATTTAAAAATTGATATTTAATTTGTAGGATCCAGAGACGCACACTGGTCCTAAAGTTGTGCCTAGAGGATCAATGTCTGGAAAGAACAAGAGGAAGCTTCAGTTTTGATGTGTCTTATGGGATATGTACATTTCGATACATGTACATGTGGCTTGGATAGTTTTGGATACATGTAGATGTGCCTTGGATAGTTTTGGAGACATTTACTTTTTGTTACTTTTGTGTATATATGTACTTTTGGATACTTTTGGATATATATGTACTTTTGGAGACATGTACATTGACATTTCATCTATACATGAATGACACATTTCACTTTCAATTTGTTCTTTGGTTTCCACATGTTCTTGTGTCAATATATTGTATTGATTTGTGTGGATTATCTATTACTTATGAATGCACTTTGTCAAAAGAACAAACTATTATATTTAAAGGTTTCAATGATCTCACGACATGCACACTAATTGGATATCTAATTAGAAATTGTGATTTTGGATGATCATTACAAGTAAAGCCAAATTTCTTGCTCGTGTAATTTAATAAATCTAAGTGCAATACAATGTATTTCAAGGTTTCAATGAGCTCACTACATGCACACACATTGGATATATATAATTAAAAATTGTGAGTTTGGATGATTAAATTACAATTTAATTCAATGCTCAAGTGTAATTTAATAAAACTAAGTGCAATACATCAATGACCAAAAACACTATTCAACAAACCTCATGTGCTCAATGACTAATCACTCAGCATTAAAGGAACTACAATAGAATCCAAAGACCTAGAACTATCACATGCCCCAATTTGCAAAACAATTTTATGTTATTGAGGAACATTATGTTATATTTTATGCTAAGTTTGTAATTGATGACTAAGTGGGGTCAAGAATAATTAATGTATTTCAGAATATTTTATTAATAAATAAATAAATGATGAGAAAATAGCTTAGGGAAGTTGTTAAAAGAGTGTTAACTGGTCACTTGGTTGAGGAGACTTGGTGGAGAGTATACTGACAAGTGGCAGCATCCTCAAACTACTTGTAACTGTTGCAGGTGGAAACTTCCCTATATTTGTGGTCATGATTCCCCAAGAAATCGGAATTGGAGGAGGTGGCTCATTAAGTAAAAACTAACCCAGAAGACCTAGGCATTATTATAAAACTTCCCATTGAAGACAGTTGAGGCTGCTCATTTTTCTAGAATAGTGATCATCGAGTGTGAATGAAGTGCACATGAGAAATTCAATGGAGGGGATTTATGGAAGTGAGTTTGAGGGGTTAACTGCTGAGAACTGAACCTATGTAGCTATTAGGTTGAATTTCTTACTATTGTAAGCAGGTTTGGATTACTGCTGTAATTTGACTAGTCCGGTGACAGAAGTTCTTAAAAATACATCCTTCACCCAGTACTCTACCAGTAGGATCAGGAAACAGGCTCGAGGGTCCTGAGGAAGTGTAGACTAAAATTTCTCCAGGAGTTGGTTGGGAGGAACAACCTCCTTAAGCTGTTGTCACCTCATCATTTGACAAGTTTTTATTTGTTCGGGTTATTTATAATTATTTACTATTTTCAGTAAATGCTTACTAGTTTTTCAAGTATATGCATGTTATTATTTCATTAGGGTTTATGTAGAAAAGAGTATTGTGTATTGATAAACTTAGTGATTTGTAGATGATGTTAAAAACAGTAGTATTATCGAAAAGTGAAAAGTAAATAGAAATAAGTTACCACATTGTATTTTTCCAAATTCTTTTGGAGTTTTCCTTGATGTGGATCCGACTCACTTGTCTCCTGGCTTTCCATATGCCTTGAGATCACTCAGATTCGACCCTTCATTGCCCCATTGAAGAGGTATATAAGGAACCATTTGGATACATTGAAGCATATGTGAGAATTGAATGCAAAGAAACTATAGTCCATTGTTGTTGGAACTTGTGCTTGAGTTTGCATCCCTTTGTCCCTTAGAGAACTTTTGTGTTCTTCCCAAGCTTGCCTTTTGCTTGTGAGCTTGCTATAGAGAGATGGAGGATTGAGGTGGTGGAGGCCCAAGTGGGGGATTTAGTTTCTCCAATTCGTAGATGTGCCGACAGAGGTTGTGTCCATTGTAATCCATGATTTTATATTAATAGGAATATTTTTTCCTATCCAATAATGTATGTTTGAATGAATATTTTATCCATGGATGATTTCAAATGCTTATATGTTATTGATTACATATGCTAGAGTATATCTAACACCAATATATATAGCATGCTTTTCTTGTTTACTGATTATTGAGGGAGTAACTTATCAATTCAAGCTAGAGTTGGAAAGCTCAATGGGGATCTACATCAACCATCCAGAATAAGGTACGGATCGAGATCCTTTAGTGTTAGATATTTGATTTCTCTTGCATATTGGAAAGGATTGATTTATGGAGTCAAGTTGTCTGTTGTGGTACCCCAAGCCATAGTAATTTCTCTTCTTAACATAATTGGAAACTCCGTTGGGGACTTCCTAGTAGTTGTCCTTTGGGGATTTCTATCGGCATTCAATGGTTTTGAATTGCTCTTATTTCTCTATTTCTGTGCTGGGTCTGGGGGCATGGTTTCCTGGTAGTGTCTGATTGGTGTGAAGTCTGTCTCAGCTTGTATGTTTTCATTTATTTTTATGCACTTTTCTTCCTATACGTGAGTTTTTAACTCACAGTCGCGTATATACGCAACTTTTACTGATATATTTACGTACGTATGTGGGTTTACTGCGAACTGTCATGTATGCCCTTAGTTTTTCCTTCTAGAGGAAGATTGATTGTTGCCGGGTGAATTTTGATGATTGCTGAGTCTCCTTTGACACTGCTAGAGTCTGTATACACCTCTGTTTCTAACCAGAGACATTTTTTTTTAGGGTAAATTTCTTTTTTAAGAATGTTCTTGACATTGCATTTTTTATTTTTTGTTTTGGGATTAGTGCATTAGATTTCTTTTACCTTAGTACTTTCTGTGAATGTTGTTTGATTGTGCTTGTCAAGTCTGGGGGTAGTAGAATCATTCTTTTCCTTTAGTATCTCATTTTTATTTCAAAAAATCCAAAAATATTTGCTTCCTTGCATCATTATGCATTGCATTTTGCATTTTGCATGGTACTTGCACTAGGTTTTGCTTTGAAGTATTAGTCAGGATTTCATATAGGAACGATTGCACTTATCATTTGAAGAAATTTTTTTCATTTCACGTAGTAGCATACCCTATTTTTGATTGGAAACAATGCATTTGCATTGATTGTTAGGTGTGCATTTTGTTTCATGTTGCGTCATAACACCACTGGTTGCACGTCCATCTACCTCTTTTGAGTAATAAAGCCAAATAAAATCAACTCTTAATTGAAATGGATTACACTATTTTATTTGATAGGTTACACCAACAAGATTAGGTTATAGGGTCTTGGAATAGTTGATTGTGAGTAAATTCTCCAAGACCACTAAACAACAACATGTATGTGTCTATCCAGGTGAGAGTGTGAAATTCATTGGTATAATTAGTGTTTCTCAAGATCCTCCTCTCAAAATGGAGTTAAGCATGACACTCATCATCGAGTCGGATTTTGAGCTTAACACTATTCCTGGGGGCACTCCTATTCCTTACTATGCGGAGAAGTTTGGGAGCACGAGTCACATTGCACCTTCCATCCCGACGGTGGAAGCTACATCACATATTCCTCCTAGACCTGGTGTTAGTGATCCTATTAGGATACCAAATCCAAGATGAACAACTATAGGGAACACTACGTACATAATTTCACATGTCCCTTCATCCTCTATTCCTTTTTCTTCAAATGTTATTCCTCTCCCTCATTCACATGTTCCTTCGGGATGGAATGTTGCTACAATTCATGTCTATACTGCTACTACTCGCACAGTTGTGTCTCAGAGTTAAGCACCTCCTGTTGTTTCGGGAGGTCATATTCCTACTTCTGGAGGTCATGCTACTACCTCTCGAGCATATATTCCTACTTACGGAGTGTCTCATGGGACATCTCATGGACCTTATTATGGGATGGAGTATGGACATGGTTATTCACCTTATGGGTACGGGTATCAACAACCCACTTACTCTCCGAATTATGGCTTTCTAGCCCCACATAGTCAAGGTACACAACATTATGGTGCTTCCATGCCACCCTACACAGGTCAAATGGGAGGAGGTCACTATGGCTAAGGCCATGGTGGTTACGGTAATTAGGCTTATCTGAACCAAAATTATCAGGGAGCGAGGCATCGACCTTCTCATCCTAGGCTCCCTTTCCTCGCAATGCTAAATATTCCTGACTTGTCGAGACTGATGAACGATGGTGTATCTCATGACCCGGTTTGGTCGGCTGTCCCTAATAAGCTTCCCTCGGACATCCCCAATTTTGAGGGCAAACTAGAAGAATATCCGAGTGAACATGTTACTACATTTCACCTATGGTGCTCTTCAAATTCCTTACATGAAGATTCAATCCATTTAAGGTTGTTTCAACACACCCTTACAGTGCCTGCCGTGAAATGGTATATAGAGTTACCTATGGGGCCATTCGCTTTGTTCGATGACCTAGCTATGACTTTTCTCAACCACTTCCAGCTACTAGTGCGTTACGATGTTGGTACGGAACTCTTGTCGACATTTCGGCAGGATAAAGCCACGCATATCTCGGACCATATCCAAGAGTGGCGTAGATGGAAGAGATTGATTAAATCTCTCATACCACCAGAATTTCTCCTTGAGTTGTTCCTTAAATCATTATTGCCTTATGTAGCGAAGGATGTTTCTACATCTGGAGTTCAGAACGAGGAACAAGCCATTTTTAGGGCGCAGGAATTAGACTTGATTTATGCTCAATCTGGTTTGTTATATGAGATCATTCCTAATGCTCCGCGTTCTAGTTTCAACCCTAAGGTTAAACTTGGACCACATGCCGATGTCATTGTTGGTTGTACGAGTACCAAGCCTACGAATTCGGTTGTGAAACAGGACAGTCAATTATCCATCAACCAATATGCCTTAGGACAAGCCAAGGCTTCATATCAACCCACCCAAATGGTGAGTGTGCTTTCAGTGCAATCATCGGACCAGAAGGGTAACCAACAACCCAGAAATAATAAAAAAAGGGTAAAAACAATTCTAAGGGTGGGAATAGGAATGAAAATTCCAACTCTAATGACAAGAATGCCTAAAATGATGGGTGGGACAAGTAGCCTAAATGTAAGATTAAGTTTCCTTGCAGGTTATGTAAGGAAGACCACCTCACTCACTTGTGCCCTCGGATGGATGAAGCCTAGAGATTCATAGCACAGGGCCCAGTTGTGCAGACCAACCCTTTACCTCATAATCAAAACATGAACTCGAGGACCCATGATCAATCTGGTGGTGATCAAAATCCATCGGAGGCTAGTGGTCATGATTGCATTAATATGGTCCATGCTACTAAAGTTGTGACTCGTGCGAAGGACTATGGTTCGTCACAACCTGACCTTGGAAAGGAAACTTATCCACCTAGGAGTCCTTTGCGCATTGAAAAACCTAAGGATAAACTTAAAGTTGCACCTCGCATTCCTAAGGGAGTCCTTAAGCGTTCAGGGCACAATCCTAACGCCCGGGCCACCCAGAACTATTCTATTGTCAAGGATTTGGGCCACACTCCTTGTGCGATGTCTCCACTTGAAGTACTTCAGAGTTCTCCTTCGCAAAGGAAGGCCTTGCTTTCTTCCCTAAGTGTGAACGATGATAATTCTTCCTCCGTGATCAAATTTGAAACTGTGGGACTTCAGCCTCGCTTTCCTTACTATGTGCCTCTCTTGATTCATGTAGAATGTCTTAACATGACCGTCAAATGCACTATGATTAACAAAGGTGCTGCTGCTTCTGTGATGTCTTTGGCATGTTGGAAGGGTTTGGGTTCCTTCAAGTTGTCTAAATACAGTACCATGTTGACTGCTTTCAATGGAAGATCATTTCGACCGCATGACATTCTGCCTTCTCTTAAAGTCCATTTGGGAGGGAAGACTGTTGCGATAGAGGTCGAGGTGGTTGATGCGCCCCTTGACTACAATTTGTTGTTAGGTACAAATTGGATGTACATTATGCAAGCCACAGCTTATTCTCTATTTCGAGTTGTATGCTTTCCATTTAATGGGAAGATAGTTACAATTGATTAAATGTCATTCAATAATCCTCTGGTTACCACATCTTTGGGAGCTTCCATCTCGATTGTAGAGCACTCTCAATGGGCAACTGGGAGTGTGGGTGTTGGCATGTATACATCCCTTATGGGAAGCTTTAGTTGTCCTGCACCTGTCCTTGTGATAGGGTCTAGTTCTGGTGAGGCTTCATCATCGGTAATATCGGTGTCTTTTCGCACAACCTATATGCAAGATCCTTGGGTTCTTCCTACATCGAGTCCTTTGAGTGAGCCCATCAAGATGGATGTGCCGTTTCCTGCAACTATGATAGCTTATCAAGATAATATTCCATCTGTTGCAGAGCCTAGTCTTTCCTCTTCACGGACGTAGGAGGAGGACCCATATGTACTGCATGCATGGACAGTTCAGTCTTCTCACATACATGACTGCCTTGATAAGGTTTTTCCTTATGGTGAGGCTATTATTGAGGCTATGTCTAGGGTTGAGCCACCTTGAGAAGAATTGCATCATAGATCTTATTTCCTCCCCGAGCTTGACCGTTTGGAGTGTGAAGACTATAGGGATATTATTAGTGAGAAAATTGGCAGTCCCATGGTTTCGTTAAGCTCTTCTAGTCTGATGGTTGATGGAAACATGGAAAATATATCTCCTACCATCCCTATCAATATCTCTTGTGATCCTGACAAGATTGAGAATGTCTATATTGGGGAAAAATGTTCCCATGCTGAGATCCAAGAGTACACTGAGTTTTTTAAAGAATTTTGTGATATCTTTTCTTGGTCTTACAATTGAAATTCCAGGTATCGACCCTCAAATTGTTGAACATGAGATTAAAACATATCCCAATGATAATCCTATTCGATAATGCTTGCGTGCAATGAATCCTAGGAAAGAACCCACGATTAAGGCAGAGATAGAAAAACTGTTAAATGTCAGTTTTATCTATCCCGTTCCCTTGATGGAGTGGATTTCAAACC
Organism: Pseudotsuga menziesii; assembly: GCA_001517045.1. Lineage (NCBI taxonomy): Eukaryota > Viridiplantae > Streptophyta > Pinopsida > Pinales > Pinaceae > Pseudotsuga > Pseudotsuga menziesii. The sequence continues at coordinate 71,453 of LPNX010093802.1, read as the reverse complement.
CTGTTCCAGTTGATAAGAAACAAGGAACGATCCACAGATGTACTAATTTACATGATTTGAATCATTCCTGTCCTAAGGACAATTTCCCTACATCATTTATTGATCAAATTTTGGATGAGTGTGTGGGAGTGAGATATTTTCCTTTATGGATGACTTTTTTGGGTACAATCAGATACAAATTAAACCTGAGGACCAACATAAAACTGCCTTTATTTGTCCTTTGGGAACCTTTGCATATCGGAAGATGCCTTTTGGCCTTAAAAATGTCGGAGCCACTTTTCAGTGGGCTATGACCTTGATCTTCCATGATCTCAAATCGATTATTGAAGTCTTTTTCGATGACCTTACTTCTCACTCTCGTATGAGGGTGCATCATTCCTACCATTTGAGATTAGTGTTCGAAGGTGCTGCCATTACTTGGTCAGGTTAAATCCTCATAAGTGCATCTTTTGCATGAAGTCTAGTCACTTATTATGATTCATTGTCTCCAAGGAGGGTATAAGAGTCAACCCTTTGAAGGTTGAGGCAATACTTGAATTGTTTCCCCTGAAAAACATTAGATATCGTCAATGTTTACAAGGCATGGTAAACTTCTTATGGAGATTCGTTGTCAATTTTTCCAATTTGATTAGAGGCTTTATGCATCTTTTGAAGAAGGACACCACCTTTTTTTGGGATGAGTGAGCCCATGAGTCCTTCGATGCGCTTAAACGAGCCTTACCATCGGCCCTGGTGATTAGTCCACCCGACTATAGCCGTGAATTTCTACTTTATGTGGCCACGTCCATGTGGACGATTGGTATGGTTTTGGTTCAAGAGGATGAGGAGCTCCAAGAGCATGTCATATATTATCTGAGGTGAAACCTTATAGATGCGGAGATCCATTATTCCCATGTTGAGAATCTTGCCTTAGCTACCGTACATGCGGTTCAACAATTGAGACACTATATTCTCCTTCGCCAGACTTTGGTTGTAGCCCATGTCAATCCATTTCAATTCATCCTCACTAGAAGGATGATTGGGGAAAAGTATAATAAGTGGATTTTCATCTTGCAAGAATCTGATCTTGGGTTTGTTTCGGAAAAATCTAAGAATTCGTTAATTTTTGCAGAGCTAATATCGGATTTCCCAAGCAAGGAGTTGGAGAAGGTTTGTGCAGATACATTTATCAATGAGCAAATCTTCTTAATCTCAACTTTGGATCCATGGTATGGAGACATTATCATATATTTACAAACATTGAAGGTCCCTACTCACCTCTCACGGGATGAAGGACGATTATTACGTCACGTATCCATGAATTACCTCATAGTGGATAACACATTGTACTACCATGGGGTAGATTGAAGTGGTGGAGGCCCAAGTGGAGGATTCAGTTTCTTTGATTCGCAGACGTGGCGGCAGAGGTTGTATTCATTGTAATCTCTAATTTTATATTAATAGAAATATCTTTTCCTGTCCAATAATGTATGTTTGAATAAATATTTTATCCATGGATGATTTCAAATGCTTATACGTTATTGATTACATATGCTAGAGTAGATCTAACACCAATATATATAGCATGCTTGTCTTCTTTACTGATTGTTGAGGGAGTAACTTATCAATTCAAGCTAGAGTTGGAAAGCTCAATGGGGATCTACATCAACCATCTAGAATAAGGTAGAGATCGAGATCCTTTAGTGTTAGATATTTTATTTATCTTGCATATTGGAAAGGATTGATTTATGGAGTCAAGCTGTCTATTGTGGTACCCCAAGCCATAGGAATTTCTCTCTGTAATAGAATTGGCGACTCCGCTGGGGACTTCCTAGTAGTTGTCCTTTGGGGATTTCTATCGACATTCAATGATTTTGAATTTCTCTTATTTCTCTGTTTCTATGCCGGGTCTGGGGGCATGGTTTCCTAGTAGTGTCAGATTGGTGTGAAGTTTGTCTCAGCTTGTCTCTTTTCATTTATTTTTATGCACTTTTCTTCCTGTATGTGAGTTTTTAACTCACAGTCACGTATATACATAGTTTTTACTGATATATCCACGTACGTATGCGGGTTTACTGTGAACAGTCACGTATGCCCTTAGTTTTTCCTTCTAGACGAAGATTGATTGTTGCTGGGTGAATTTTGATGATTGTTGAGTCTCCTTTGACACTATTAGAGTCTGTATACACCTATGTTTCTAACTAGAGACATTTTTTTAGGGTAAATTTCTTTTTTAAGAATGTTCTTGTCATTGCATTTTTTTTTGTTTTGTTTTGGGATTAGTGCATTAGATTTCTTTTACCTTAGTACTTTCTGTGAATGTTGTTTGATTGTGCTTGTCAAGTCTGGGGGTAGTAGAATCATTATTTTGCTTTATTATCTCATTTTTATTTCAAAAAATCCAAAAAATTTTGCTTCCTTGCATCATTATGCATTGCATTTTGCATTTTGCATGGTACTTGCACTAGGTTTTGCTTTGAAGTATTAGTCAGGATTTCATATAGGAACGATTGCACTTATCATTTGAAGAAATTTTTTTCATTTCACGTAGTAGCATACCCTATTTTTCATTGGACACAATGCATTTGCATTGATTGTTAGGTGTGCATTTTGTTTCATGTTGCGTCATAACACCACTAGTTGCACGGCCATCTACCTCTTTTGAGTAATAAATCCAAATAAAATCAACTCTTAATTGAAATGGATTACACTATTTTCTTTCATAGGGTACACCAACAAGATTAGGTTTTAGGGTCTTGGAATAGTTCATTATGAGTAAATTCTCCAAGACCACTAAACAACAACATGTATGTGTCTGTCTAGGTGAGAGTGTGAAATTCCTTGGTATAATTAGTGTTTCTCAAGATCCTCCTCTCAAAAGGGAGTTAAGCATGAGACTCATCATCGAGTCGGATTTTGAGCTTAACACTATGCCTGGGGGCACTCCTATTCCTTACCATGTGTAGAAGTTTGGGAGCACAAGTCACATTTCACCTTCCATCCCAGCGGTGGAAGCTACATCACATATTCCTCCTAGACTTGGTGTTAGTGATCCTATTAGGATACCAGATCCAAGATGAGTGACTATAGGGAACACTACGTACATAATTTGACATGTCCCTTCATCCTATATTCCTTGTTCTTCGAATGTTATTCCTCTCCCTCATTTACGTGGTCCTTCGGGCTGGAACATTGCTACGATTCATGTCTATACTGCTGCTACTCGTACAGTTGTGTCTCAGAGTTAAGCACCTCCTGTTGTTTCGGGAGGTCGTATTCCTACTTCTATAGGTCATGCTACTACCTCCGGAGCATATATTCCTACTTACGTAGTGTCTCATGGGACATCTCATGTGATTTCTTATGGACCTTATTATGGGATGTAGTATGGACAGGGTTATTCACCTTATGGTTACGGGTATCAATAGCCCGCTTACTCTCCGAATTATGGCTTTCTATCCCCACATAGTCAAGGTACACCACATTATGGTGCTTCCATGCCACCCTACATGGGTCAAATAGGAGGAGGTCACTATGTCCAAGGCCATGGTGGTTACGGTAATCAGGCTTATTTGAACCAAAATTATCAGGGAGCGAAGCATCGACCTGCTCATCCTACGCTCCCTTTCCTCACAATGCTAAATCTTCCTGACTTGTCGAGACTGATGAATGATGTTGTATCTCATGACCCGGCTTGGCCAACTATCCCTAATAAGATTCCCTCAGACATCCCCAAATTCAAGGGAAAACTAGGAGAAGATTCGAGTGAACATGTTACTACATTTCACCTATGGTGCTCTTCAAATTCCTTACATGAAGATTCGATCCATTTAAGGATGTTTCAATGCACCCTTACAGTGCCTGCCATGAAATGGTATATATATTTACCTATGTGGCCATTCGCTTTGTTTGATGGCCTAGCTATGACTTTTCTCAACCACTTCCAGCTACCAGTGTGTTACGACGTTGGTACGGAACTCTTGTTGACATTTCGGCAGGATAAAGCCACGCATATCTCGGACCATATCCAAGAGTGGCGTAGATGGAAGAGATTGATTAAATCCTTCATACCACTAGAATTTCTCCTTGAGTGGTTCCTTAAATCATTATTTCCTTATCTAGCAAAGGATGTTTCTACATCTGGAGTTCAGAACGAGGAACAAGCCATTTTTAGGGCGCAGAAATTAGACTTGATTTATGCTCAATCTAGTTTTTTATATGAGATCATTCCTAATGCTCCGCGTTCTAGTTTCGACCCTAAGGTTAAGCCTGGACCACATGTCGATTTCATTGTTGGGTGTATGACTACCAAGCCTACGGATTCGGTTGTGAAACAGGACAGTCAATTATCCATCAACCAATCTACCTCATGACAAGCCAAGGCTTCATCTCAACAAACCCAAATGGCGAATGTGGTTTCGGTGCAATCATCGGACCAAAAGGGTAACCAACAACCCGGAAATAATAAAAATAAGGGTAAAAACAATTGTAAGGGTGGGAATATGAATGAAAATGGAAACTCTAATGACAAGAATGCCTGAAATGCTGGGGGGGACAAGCAACCTAAATGTAAGGTTAAGTTTCCTGGAAAGTTGTGTAAGGAAGACCACCTCACTCACTTGTGCCCTTGGATTGATGAAGCCTTGAGATTCATAGCACAGGGCCCAGCTGTGCTAACCAACCCTTTACCTCATAATAAAAACATGAACTCGAGGACCCATGATCAGTCTAGTGGTGATCAAAATCCATCGGAGGCTAGTGGTCATGATTGCATTAGTATGGTGCATGCTACTAAAGTTGTGACTCGTGCGAAGGACTATGGTTCGTCACAACCTGACCTTGGAAAGGAACCTGATCCACCTAGGAGTCCTTTGCGTATTGAAAAACCTATGGATAAACTTAAAGTTGCACCTCGCATTCCTAAAGGATTCCTTAACAGTTCGAGGCACAATCCTAATGCCTGAGATGCCCAGAACTATTCTATTGTTGAGGATTTGGGCCACACTCCTTATATGATGTCTGCACTTGAAGTAATTCAGAGTTCTCCTTCACAAAGGAAGGCTTTGCTTTCTACCCTAAGTGTGAAGGATGATAATTCTTCCTCCATGATCAAATTTGAAATCGTGGGACTTCAGCCTCGCTTTCCTTACTATGTGTCTCTCTTGATTCATGTAGAATGTCTTAGCATGACCGTCAAACGCATCGTGATTGACGAAGGTGCTACTGCTTCCATGATGTAGTTGGCATGTTGGAAGGGTTTGGGTTCCTTTGAGTTGTCTAAATCTAGTACCATGTTGACTGCTTTCAATGGAAAAAAATTTCGACCGCACGGCATTCTCCCTTCTCTTAAAGTCCACTTGGGAGGGAAGACTATTGCGATAGAGGTCGAGGTGGTTGATGTGCCCCTTAACTACAATTTGTTGCTAGGTATGAATTGGATGTACAGTATGCAAGCCGTAGCTTCTTCTCTATTTTGAGTTGTATGGTTTCCGTTTAATGGGAAGATAGTTATGATTGATCAAACGTCATTCAATAATCTGCCGGTTACCGCATCTTCAGGAGCTTCCATATCGATTGTAGAGAACTCTCAGCTAGAAAATGGGAGTGTGGGTGTGTGCATGTATCTATCCCTTATGGGAAGCTTTATTTGTGCTGCACCTATTCTTGTGATAGGGTCTGGTTCCGGTGAGGCTTCTTCATCAGTAATATCGGTGTCTTTTCGCACAACCTATGTGCAAGATCCTTGGGTTCTTCCTACATCGAGTCCTTCGAGTGATCCCATTGAGACAGATGTGTCGTTGCCCACAACTATGATAGCTTATCAAGCTAATATTCCATGTGTTGCAGAGCCTAGTCCTTCCTCTTCACGGATGGAGGAGGAGGACCCATATGTACTGCATGCATGGACAGTTCAGTCTTCTAACACACATGACTGCCTTGATAAGGTTTTTCCTTCTGGTGAGGATATTATTGAGGCTATGTCTAGGGTTGAGCCACCTTGAGAAAAATTGCATGATAGATCTTATTTCCTCCCCGAGCTTGACCGTTTGGAGTGTGAAGACTATAGGGAGATTCCTAGTGAGAAAATTGGCAGTCCCATGGTTTCGTTAAGCTCTTCTGGTCCGATGGTTGATGGAAACATGGAAAATATATCTCCTACCATTCCTGTCAATATCTCTCGCAATCCCAGCAAGATTGAGAATGTCTATATTGTGGCAGAATTTTCCCATGCTGAGATCCAAGAGTACACTGAGTTGTTTAAAGAATTTTGTGATATCTTTGCTTGGTCTTACAATGAAATGCTAGGTATCAACCCTCGCATTGTTGAACATGAGATTAAAACGTATCCCAATGCTAAGCCTTTTCGACAATGCTTGTGTGCAGTGAATCCTAGGAAAGCACCTGCGATTAAGGCAGAGATAGAAAAACTGTTAAATGTCGGTTTTATCTATCCCGTTCCCTTGATGGAGTGGGTTTCAAACCTCGTTTCGGTTGATAAGAAACAAGGAATGATCCATAGATGTACTGATTTACATGATTTGAATCGTTCCTGTCCTAAGGACAATTTCCCTACACCATTTATTGATCAAATTTTGGATGAGTGTGTGGGAAGTGAGATATTTTCCTTTATGGATGGCTTTTCCGGGTACAATCAGATACAAATTAAACCTGAGGACCAACATAAAACTGCCTTTATTTGTCCTTGGGGAACCGTTGCATATCAAAAGATGCCTTTTGGCCTTAAAAATGTTGGAGCCACTTTTCAGTGGGCTATGACCTTGATCTTCCATGATCTCAAATCGATTATTGAAGTCTTTTTTGATGACCTTGCTGCTCACTCTCATATGAGGGTGTGTCATTCCTACCATTTGAGATTAGTGTTCGAAAGGTGCCACCATTACTTGGTCAGGTTAAATCCTCATAAGTGCATATTTTCCATGAGTTCTGTTCTCTTATTAGGATTCATTGTCTCCGAGGAGGGTATTAGAGTCGACCCTTTGAAGGTTGAGGCAATACTTCAATTGTCTCCCCCGGAAAACATTAGACATCTTCAATGTTTGCAAGGCATGGCAATCTTCTTATGGGGATTCATTGTCAATTTTTCCAATTTGATTAGAGGCTTTATGCATCTTTTGAAGAAGGACACCACCTTTTGTTGGGATGAGCAAGCCCAGGAGTCCTTCGATGCGCTTAAACGAGCCTTACCATCAGCCCCGGTGATTAGTCCACCCGACTATAGCTGTGAATTTCTACTTTATGTGGGCATGTTCATGTGGATGATTAGTATGGTTTTGGTTCAAGAGGATGATGAGCTCCAAGAGCATGTGATATATTATCTGAGTTGAAACCTTATAGACATGGAGATCCGTTATTCCCATGTTGAGAAGCTTGCCTTAGCTACCATACATGCGGTTCAAAAATTGAGACACTATATTCTCCTTCGCCAGACTTTGGTTGTAGCCCATGTCAATCCGTTTCAATTCATCCTCAGTAGAAGGATGATTGGGGGAATTATAATAAGTGGATTTTCATCCTGGAAGAATCCGATCTCGGGTTTGTTTCGGTAAAATCTAAGAATTTGTTAATTTTTGCAGAGCTGATATCGGATTTCCCAAGCGAGGAGGAGGAGAAGGTTTGTGAAGATACATTTATCGATGAGCACATATTCTTAATCTCTACTTTGGATCCATGGTATGGAGACATTATCATATATTTACAAACATTGAAGGTCCCTACTCACCTCTCACGAGATGAAGGACGACGATTACGTCACGTATCCATGAATTACCTCATAGTGGATAACAAATTGTACTGCCATGGGGTAGATTCCATTTTACGTCGTTGTTTAACTCATAAGGAGGCTGAGCTTGTGTTGAATGATTTCCATGGAGGGGCGTGTGGTGGTCATTTATTTGGGCTTTCTACAGCCCAAAAAATCTTGAGAGCGGGTTATTTCTGGCCATCGATATTTAAACATTGTGTTAACGCGGTTAAGAAGTGCCACCCTTTCCAAGTGTTTGCACGTAATATGTGCTCACGTCCTGCCCCATTACATCCCACTATCATCGCCGATCCCTTCACTGAGTGGGGGCTTGACTTCATGGATTGCAACCCAACTTCAGCTGGGGGGCATCATCATATCATAACGGCTGTTGACTACTTCATGAAATGGGATGAGGCTATGCCTATAGTTAAATTCGACGGTGAAACATACACACACTTCGTATTCAACCAAATTATTACTCAATTCGGTATTCAGAAGTAGCTGGTCACTGACCACGGCAGGCACTTTCAAAATTGCATGGTGGAACAATTGGCCTCGAAGTTAGGGTATAATCAATAGCATTCTTCTTCTTATTAACCTCAAGCGAATGGACAATTTGAGGCAATAAACAAATCACTCATGTCCATTCTCCAATGAACCATTGCACAAAGTAAGACCAATTGGCACATTATGTTATATTCTGCTTTGTTGGCTTATAGGACCACGGTTAAGACTACCACTAGTTTTCCTCCATATCAGCTTGTACATGGGGTGGAGTCTGTATTGCCGATTGAGTGAGAAATCCCTTCTTTGAAGCTATCCATAGAACTCTTAGTGGACACTTCCCCATTGGAGGAGCATTTGGTCCATTTAGAGTTGCTTGATGAGCAGCGCCGAGATGCTTTAGTGGCTCTAGAAGTGAATAAGCCTCACGTTAAGCTCCAGTATGATAAATATGTCCGTCCAAGGAGGTTTAGTGAAGGGGATTTGGTCCTTTTTTGGGATCAAAATAAAGAACCCTTGGGGGCTGGCAAATTCAACCCCATGTGGCATGGTCCTTATGTGGTTAAACGTGTGTTAGAGAAGGGCACTTATGAGCTAGTAGAATACGAGGGGACAGCCTTAGCAGAGCCTAGAAATGGGCTCTATCTTAAAAAGTACTATGCATTATTTTCGGCCAAGGATGACTATTGTACAACATTTTGCATAATTAGGTCTTTCTTATGGTGATCAGGTTTTTTGATTAGCTTCCATTTCTTGTGGCAGCTGTCAATGGATTCTTCCATCTATATAGGATTCTTGGATGGTGCAAGCTTCCACACTCAACACTCAGCCTCTGTTTCTTGGGTGATTTATACTCTTACGAGTCAGGTATTGTCTTCATGAGGTGTATGTTTACTGCCCTCTTCAAACAATGTTGCTGAATATAGTGCCATTATCAAGCTTCTATAGGATGCCATTTCACATGGTTTTCTCTCTCTTGAGGTACGTCTTGATTCAGAGTTATTAGTGTCACAGCTTAATGGCTTGTATAATGTTGGGGATCCAACATTATTATGAAGATTCTTACCTGTGAGATTGTTAGAATGGAAATTTGACAATATAACATACATACATGTTTCAAGAATTAATAATCAAGTTGCTGACTCGTATGCTAACTACGTGTTAGATTGGCACTTGTTTCATAGACAATAAGCTCATCACAAATAGATTTTTTTACACATGTAAATAAATAAATCGATAATCATAAAAGTTTTTTCATTAAAACATCCAAAATATGGTAATACATAGTGTCATAATACAAAAATGGGGCTCTTGAGCCACCAAAATATAAATACACAGTAGTACAAAATGTATCACTCCCAGGTATCTAAGCTCGTGGAGGGGGAGGGGAGTTCTAATCGTGGAATGTCACCACGGATCTAGCTAGCCATCTAAATAACCGCACCCATGCTCATGGCACACCCACCACTTGATGCTACATGGCCTCAAGCAAGTCCTCAACTTGCACCATGGGCACTCTCTGTGTCAACCTCACGAAGTTGGTATGAATGCTTTGTAGCATCTGCTCCTGTCCACACCCATAATGTCATCTCCTCTTCCCCTCTGTCTATGATGAGGGAATCCCTCAAGCCATTGTGGTCCTACATCTACATGCATTTTGATAGGATGCAACTATGAATTGTCACCCAAAAACATGTCTTTTTTATTCCATATATCAAAAAACACACAAAAAAATTTTAAATAACTCACAAATATTAAAAAGAGGGTTGGGATTTGTTACCAATGTCACCGTATTCCGATCTTGGTGGTAATGGCATGTTGGGGTCTCCCCGAAAATATATCCCTACATAGGGGTAATTATCGATGGAAACTATCTGTCGTCACCACCATGGAAAGAAATCAACTGGATAGGGGTTGGACACCCTACCTCCACCCAGTCTACACATCACATCTGCCCAACGTTTTTGGGAAAGATCTCGAACTCCGTGTAGAGGAATGTCAACTCTAGGGCTCAATCCCAAAACACGCTCAAAGAAAAATGTGCTCAGTATGCTACTGAAACTGAAGTTTCATACTCTGCCCATCTTGCACTCACTGAGCTGGTGTTTCATGTTTCCCAATAGTGCACTGCTCCAATCATACATTGTGGGTCTCATGCGCTCCACTGCATAGAACATCAGAGGCTGCAAGGCCTGGTGGAGTGAAGCTAGCCCTGCTATCATTCCCAATGTCAGTAGAATGGCCTTTAGGCCTAGCACCTATATGGAGTTAGTTGGGATCTGAATCTCGACCTTCTTTGTGTCTAGATAATAGTACATTGCTATGTACTCATTTATGGTCAAGCCACCTCCGGGCCCGCGAGAGTGTAGGTTCACCACTTCCCCCCTTTGGGAAAGTCCAGTAATAAAATATATGTCCTCCACTTCTATGGTGAGGGACATCCCGTATATCTGGAAAGAATCTGAGTCTGGATCCTAGTAGTCTACTAGCATCTGCAGCAGTCTTGGTTTGGCCCTTAAGCAACCAAGACACCAAAACTTGTAGAGCCCGCATGCACGTAATGCTTGTTGAGCCATTAGATCTTCCATTACTTCCTCTTCTACATCCCCATGCTCGAATTCTCTCCATTCCAGAACCATCTTGCACATTGAATTCATGTTTGAGTCATTAGAACACTTAAAAAACGTTGAACACGGCCTCATACACGATTGTTTGCTAAACAGCCATGTATGTATGCGACTTTGAGGGCTTTTTTGTGTATATCCAGCCCTATACGTGGAAAAATCCTTGATATTCATGTGGGCCATGGCGCGCACTTTAGAATGGCCTAGAATCCTAATTTGACCATGGAAAATTGTAAAATTTGCATGAAAATGAAAGAGCAGGGCATGGGTAATTACCTAGAAAAAACGGTAGTGGATTTCATCAACTGGATTTCCTAGAATTCGCTATTGAAGTTTTGAGCTCAATTGGGTAAAAATTTCAAATGTTATATAATGTTTTGAATTTCTTACTATTTATAGAAATTTTTGAAAATTTTTGAAAATTTTTACCCCCTTTTCTATAGTGTGGACTGTTTCTAATCCTATTGGACCATTTTTTGACTAATATATGATGTAGGGGACCTTTTTGAGCATCGTTTCGACTGTTGTTTTCACCCATTCATGGCGATTTCAGGTATGATGTTTAAACCGACATATAGGTTAGGTTTCACCATCATTTGCATTTTTCATGACCTTATGACCATTTCATTATAACCTTAGGTACGAACCCATTCTATCAGGTCACGGAACCTTCTTGCTGTTTTAGAAGTGGCATGATATGAATGGTAGAGCTTGACCTTACATGGGTACCCTAGTTAGCGCCTTATTTGCATTTGGTTCCCATGTCGACGCTTTCTCCTTTAGGGTGTGGGAGCCCGTTGTATAGTATTGCCATGACATTTTGCAAGAGCCTCATACTCCTCTTGATCTTTTGCTGGCCTATTTCCCCCGGACTCCCTTATGTAAAGTTGTAATTGCATTATCATGAGCTTTGTCTGCCTTATTGATCCTTATGCCAGATTCCCTGACTTTGAGTATCAACCATATAGCTCGAGCTTGCCTCATGTCTAGCCACGCAGAGCCATTTTTATATCCTTTGCAGCTTGATTCACTTTTTACCAGGAGGGGACTTTCCCCCGAGTGTCACTATCCTACACATGTATCCTTGCATTGAGCATAGGTATGTTCCACTGCTCGAAACTAGTTTGCTCACCCATATGGCACTCGTCTCCTCCTAATTTGTAACTATAAAGTAGTTTTATTCTTTTTCAAGATTTTTAAATATTTGAAAAAGTCCAAAAAAAATTTAAAAAATTAAAAAACCAAAAATGCCAGACAAGGAAAGATGTTATATTTGGCAGTTGTCAAGTTGTATTTCCTTCGAACAGAGCATTGTATATCACATCCATTGGTTGGGTTTATAGTTTGAATTTAGGTGTTGTACTCGTTTATTTGATTTTATCTCCACCGACGGGTTAAGCTTCCAGTCCCTATGGAGCCTCTGTCGATGCCTCCTTTGTCATGGAGATGTCCCAATTTTGTATATCAAGTCTATGCTTCCTACATTCAGTCACCATTCACCTTTATTATCTTGTTCGAAGGAATTTTAAGCCTGAGTCGGCCATTCCTCAGTTATCTTGACTTTGTATGTCGGGCATTCCCAGTACAGTTACCGGTTCATGCACCTTGTGATCGAGTCCTTCCACATTGTACAGCTTTGTTGAGTACCTCGTGTTGGATGATGGGGGATGCCTTAATGCCCTCCTTCCAATGTATTTCATCCCATCGACTTCAGATCATTTATTCTAGGATTGGAATCTAGAGTAATTTTTTAGTGCCTTGAGACTTGTAGGCATCAGTGGTAGGTTCTCTCGCCATCAACATTTTTTTGGGAATACATCAATGTCCCCTAATCGATGGATTCTCTCAAGTGTTTGACCTCAACACATTTATTCACACTTGTTGGTTTGCACTCTAGTACCTTGATTTCCATTATCATTATCAGTGGGTGATCTCGCATCTGTTAATGGTATACATTAATGACCAATAATCAGACGATGGACTACTATGTTCGACCTCGACACCTCTATTCACATAGTAGGAAATGTACTCATAGCAGTTTCTGTATAAGACCTTCCAGATTGGTGGCATCTCTTATATGCTACCTCCTTTATCGTGCTAGTGTTCATGATATTTCATCTCTCGTGACTTGATTCCAGTATATGTCATACATTTCAAGACATTATGGAGATCCTGATCCATTGTATATCTTCAGCCATTATGGAGGTCATGATCCTTTGTATATCTTCATCATGGAGATTCTGATCTATGTATATTGTACGTGGTGATGACCACTCATGTCATATTTTGTATCATGCCTATTCATGGCCATTGTACTCTTATGTATCTGGGACTGCTATATGTATTTGCAGTTGTATGCAGAGTTGTATCATTGTACTATGTTGATTGGGTGGCTGGTCTTCCACTGGGTTCTTCATCACTCCACTTCTAGGATGGACTTATAATGTATTTCGGCCATCACATGACCCCTATGACCTCACACATTAGGGGGCATCTGTTATAGATGATTTTACCACACCTGGTGAATCACACTTGTATGGCCTTCCCCTATCTCTCTGCAGACTGTTTGGACCCCATGGACCTTTTTTATACCTCTGATGTTTCCATGATCATCCCCAAAAACATGCTTAAATTGCTATACGCGACTTTTAAACCCCTTCTCACGTATATACGCAGGTTTGACCTCTAAAACCATGTACATCGCGATGTGTGCTAAAGGCCAAATTCTTTTGGAGTTTTCCTTGATGTGGATCTGAATCACTTGTCTCCTGGCCTTCCATATGCCTTGAGATCGCTGGGATTCAACCCTTCATTGCCCCATTGAAGAGCTATATAAGGAACCCTTTGGATAGATTGAAGCATATGTGAGAATTGAGAGCAAAGAAACTATAGTCCATTGTTGCTGGAACTTATACCTGAGTCTGCATCCCTTTGTCCCTTGGAGCACTTTGGTGTTCTTCCCAAGCTTTCCTTTTTCTTGTGAGCTTGCTATCGAGAGATGGAGGATTGAAGCGGTGGAGGCCCAAGTGGGTGATTCAGTTTCTTCGATTCGTAGATGTGGCGATAGAGGTTGTATTCATTGTAATCTCTGATTTTATATTAATAGAAATATCTTTTCCTGTCCAATAATGTATGTTTGAATGAAGATTTTATCCATGGATGATTTCAAATGCTTATATGTTATTTATTACATATGCTAGAGTATATCTAACACCAATATATATAGCATGCTTGTCTTGTTTACTGATTGTTGAGGGAGTGACTTATCAATTCAAGCTAGAGTTGGAAAGCTCAATGGGGATCTACATCAACCGTCTAGAATAAGGTACATATCAAGATCCTTTAGTGTTAGATATTTTATTTCTCTTCCATATTTAAAAGGATTGATTTTAGAAGTCAAGTTGTCTGTTGTGGTACCGCAAGCCATAGGAATTTATCTCTATAACAAGTTTGTATGTGAATCATTCGAGAAAATAGCAGTACTTTCTCTGGCTACTGAAAGTATCTATATTAACTAATTTTTAGGAAAATAACTGAATATATATAATATTCATTTGTAGACATACTATTCACAAAAGCATTACGAGTACTAATAATTATTATAAACATAATAAATAAAGTTAATTAAATAAACATAGAAACAATAAAAAGATAGTTCTAGGGTTTTAACCAAGATAGTACTCTTTAGGACTTGTTAATAATTTACTCCTAGCTCATATTTACATTCTTTATTGAAAAACAAATGTTGTTTTACTATAATCCTGGAGATTTACGTAGGGTTTACAGGAGGTAGGTTTAATCCCTAAAAACAGGCTTTTACATTCTTAATCTTAACATAATATTTAACAGATGTAAATATTATTACTGAAATTAAAATAGGAAATAAAAAACTAAAACCTTTTCGGTAAAAATCCATATCATTTCAGAATTGTAGGTTATCTACAAATAGTAACCAATCTCAGAGAAAATCAGAGTACTGATTTCACCTAATAACTTGGTATAAATTCAAATAGTAAATCACTATAATCTTCCCTTTCAAATGAAAATTGTAAAGTACATAATACTGTCAACAATTTTTTAAATAGAAACAAAAAAAAATGAGGGTAATGGCCTTTGGCCTTTATAATTACCGATTGAGGCTTCAGCTTGCTTAAAATTAAACTATACAATTTAAAACAAACAGTAAGCAAAAATGGTAACCAATATTTCCATACCCCTATAAGTCATTTACAGGTCTCATTAAATAAACTACCAGCAAAGACCACTTAAAGGTTATGAATTAAAGCCAAAAGTAAAACTTGAAGTTTTTACATCATTACAGGGCGTATGGGCTCTGTCTTAACCCTTAAGTCTCAGCTTCTTTAAGCCTTAAAATTTTTTACTTTTAATACCCTCTAGGGTTTAAGAGTCATATGAAAACAAATAACATTAAGTAAAAACCTAACAAGAAAAAACCAAGCCGAGTCCATAACCGGTAGCATAGTATTCTCATCTTGTAACCACCATAATACTCAAGCAGGAGAAGCCCTTAGTGCAATCAGGCTTACCAGTAGTTTGCATAGTTGGAAGTTGAAGGAACAAGCTCAAATTTCAACCTAGAAAGCTATGAGAAGGACCTACACGAAGTAACCATCCTTTGGTCATATATCTTTTTAAAAAAGAATTAAACAAATTCAAAATCAACTTCAATTGAAAACTAGTTTTGGGTATTTACCTGATAGCGTTTTAGTTGAAGGAAGTCATGGAAACCAGCCACCTAAAACTTCTTAATCACACCTCGCCAGAAGCTTTGAAGACACCGAGTCATGAATATGAAGGAAAATGAAGAAATATCTTTACAAGCTCGTCCAATTGTGGTTGTTTCATAGAACATCAATTCGCATTCCTCAAAGCTTTAAAGAAAAGCAGTTTCTACATGCACCACATGCTACAGCAACCTTTAAGCACCGAGAACAACCTTACATCCTCACCAAGATAAGATTACATTGTTTTTTCGAAAGGTGATCTATAGATAAGCGAGATTGACAGAGTCATGGAGGCCACGAGCTTGTAGCTCAGCCGCACCTGGTCAAAGGTTTTGTTGCAATGCAAAAAGGAGGGTTAGAGATTCAATATAAGTCAACCCAACCTGTGGATAAAACACCTTCATGCGTCCCTCTATATTTTTCATTGACGTGGGTAACTTCTCTATAGTCCTGTATGTAGTTTATATTCTTCATTAAGATGATTACCAATCAACTTAAATCATTAAAATCATATCATATTTGGATTTCTAATAATGTTTTGTTATTTTATCATTTTCGATGTCAAAACTATCAACCATAGTATTAAGAAAAGATTGTTCTTTTAGGGTTTGGTTAAGTCACAATAGAGTAATGCCTTTTGCTAAACTTTTTTATTAAACATAGGTAAAGGACAAGTTTTAATCCATGAATTACTTTAAGAAGGAAATTTGATGATTCGTTGAAATAGCCTTTTGATGTTAGTAGAATTGAAGGGTAAATTGATAACAAGGACCAAACCAATATAAGATCTCTCACTATATTTCTTTAAAACGACAACCTTGTTCAAAAATATTTATTAAGAAACCTTGTGTAGGGCGTAATTTATAGCTCAAGGGTACACTAGGATTGGAACTATAAGATACAAGTAAAAAGGATTCAAAGTAAAAGACTGCAAAAGTTTTAAAGAAAAATTATTTCATCTACGAAGAGAGTCATAATCCAATTCTTTTACTGCAGCGGGTAGTTGGGGACTTAGGTAAGTGTAGTTCTCATAAGTTATATAAGAGTTCATTTGTAACTCTAAACTCCTAGAAATTAATATATAATTAAGAGTCAGTATAGTTTATTTATTTTTGAGAAAAACATCTAATTAGAAAACCGTAAGATAAAGGTAAATGTGTTATACATCTAATGTCTTTGAGTGATCTAGGTTGAAGCTGTGAACTGTGTTTCTTCCTAGCTAAAATCTAGATCAAAATTACTATGAACATAAATACAAGCATTCATTAGAAGATTAATCATAATTATCCAGGGGATATTGATATCTTTTGATAGTAATTGATCATACAATTCAATCCATGCATAGGAGGTTTGTTATAATGTCAGTACAAAATTTCGACAGCAAATTTAAGACCATCATTACCTCTTTGGAGACAAGCTACATTTAAACATTCTAAGTCTAGCATCATAAACATGCTAGAGAAGTATTTTCTTGACTTGAATATATATATTATTTTTACTGGAACTTACGCTTACCTATTAAAAACCTATAAAAAGACACCAGTCCCACTGTGTTAGCTATAAGCTAAGTAATCCACGATCTTCACTAAGAAACATTTCCTACTTGACAAAAGAAATCAACAGTATACCTAGCATTAGTAAACAACTGGAAAATTACAGCTGCTAAGTTGAAAACAGTACTAACACAGTTTTGAAAGACAAGCCTCTAGATAATACAAATTCTTATAAAAGAGTAATCTATGTTTCTCTTTCAAACTATTTTAATATATGCTGTCAGTTAGGGGTACTTTAGCGGTGACATCTGACATTTTATGTCAAATGAGAAATTTTAAAATTTTACGAAATTTTGAGTTATTACAAGAACCAACTTCATGAATCAACATGATTTGAAGCATAAGTCCACTAGATTTGAAAAAGTTGAGTTGGACATCAAATTGATTCTGAACTGAGTTGTGACAGTAAGATAAAATTAGGGTTAGGATTAGGGTTTCCCTATTATGGTTATGGTTATGGCCCATGCATGTTAAACTGTAAACCCTAGTTAGGGATAAGGTTTTCCAATTTTGGCCCTCATTGGCATGAAATGCATTTTCCAATTTTGGCCCTCATTGGCGTGAAATGTATTGTCCCCTACTGAGTGAAACCCTAGTTTCAGAAACCACCATATATGGAGGTCATTGTGTAATGGAAAGGCAAGAGAGGGACCCTCCTAGCTAAAATCACATGTCATGAATCCAATGGAATGGATGGTTCATCAATCAGAGGCATGAGCATCGATCTATGGTGAGTTGCAGGTCACCTCCAGATACCGTTCAGGGACACTTGGTGGATTTGTTCCTGGTGTGAAAAAAATGCCATGAACCCGCAATTTTGAATTATGTAAAATATATGGAAATTGAACCCAATGACAGATTAATTTTACTCACAACAATTAACAATTGATCATGCAAAATCACTCACAAAAGAGACTGAAATTGGAGCTGAACACTAAACTGTATTAACTCAGTGTACAATAGCCAACCATGTAAAATAATAGGTTGTTGTATAAATAAAATACATCAGGGATTCGAATGCATGAGGAGCAATTTGAATCTAGCATAAAGTACGCTTACTAAAATTAAGCAAATCCCCCATAGGTGTAAAAAGCTGATCCCAAATCTGTCATGGAGCTCATGAATTAGAAAAATGGCTTAGGCAAGATAAAGAGTGATGGAATGAAAACTCATACATGCTTTTCCAAGGAGAAAAGAGTGGAGGATGAAGAGGAAAAAAAATAGTTCACCTCACCTAGTCAAACTTTCCCTATTGCCTTAAAACACTGAAAAAGCAAGCAATAAAGCAGAAAAAGTAGAAGGGCACCTAGGAGACCAAGAATAAAGCAGAATTGATTCCTTGAGGTTTGCCAAGCGCTACTTGGGTCAAATTAGGAAAGTTGGACCACTATGGATAGGTAATTGGCAACTTTCATAAGGTGGGACACATGAACTAGGCAAATAAGACAAAGATAATTAAATTAATGTCTAAGGTAGTAAACTATGGGTTGATTATTATAACACCCCCCCTTAAGCCTAAATTATGAGTAATATATCAGAAAATTATAGGGCCTAGCAACAAGTCTTAGTCACCATTTTACATACTGCATGTCCATACAACCAAGGAAAGAGGCAAAACCAACTTGGGAAAATCCTCCCTTAAACATGGACTGTAAAACAAAATTTGAAAATCTTGTCTTCACTCATGCTTCACAGCATGATCAGTAATCTCCAGTAGTGATTTGAGATTGCTAAAGTTCTTCTCACAAAATGCTTTGGTAAAGATATCAGCTACTTGTTCTGAAGATGAACAGAAGAGTAGGTGAATGGTGCCATCATGCACAAGCTCTCTGATGTAGTGCATATGGATCTCAATGTGTTTGGTTCTTTGCTTTTGAACTGGATCTTTGCAGATTCGAATGGTACTCTGGTTATCATAGTAGATGGTAGTTGAGTACTCTGATTCAAAGCCACACTGTCCAAGTAAACCCTGCAACCATAAAGATTGAGTTGCTGCATTAACAACTCCTCTGTACTCTACTTCTGTAGATGAGAGTGCAATGGCACTCTATTTCTTGCTTGACCAGATGATTGGCCCTTCTACAAGCATGAACACATATCCTAATGTGGACTTTCTGTCTGTGCTATCACTTGCCCAATCACTGTCAGTAAATCCAATCAAATCAATATCAGATTTTGCTTTATAGAAGATCCCATGTGTCCTTGTTCCCTGAACAAAGTTAAGGATCCTTTTGGATTCTTTCCAATGGATCTCATGAGGCTGATCCATGCATCTAGAATCCACACTTACTGCATAAGAAATATCAGGTCTAGTATGTTTCAGATACAACAAACATCCAATCAATTTCCTATACAGTGTATTGTTTACCATAGGTGAAGAATCAGCTTCTTCCAACTTCACTCCTGAAAGGAAAGGAGTTTTGCTTGCTTTGAAATCCTTCATTCTGAATTTGTTCAGCAAGTACAAAGCATATTTGGACTGGTGCACCTTGATTCCAGCTTTGGTTTGAGCAATCTCAAGCCCCAAAAATTGACTTAAGAGCCCCAAATATGTCATGGAGAAGGCTTGGTTCATAGCACCCTTTAAGGAAGCAATCTCATCCTTTGAGCTTCCTGTAATGAGGAGGTCATCAACATATAATGCAATGATAATTAATGAACCATTAACTAAATTCAAATAGACATTTGGATCTGATTTGCACCGAACAAAATTCAGTGATAGCAAGAAGCTATCGATCTTGGCATACCAAGCCCTGGGGGCTTGCTTTAGCCCATACAATGACTTTCTCAACCTGCACACAAGAGAAGGGTTAGGAGAAAAACCTTGAGGCTGCTGCATATATATATCTTTAGTGAGATATCCATTCAAGAAGGCACATTTTACATCCATGTGATGTACCTCCCATTTCCTTGAGGCTGGAATGGCTAAGGCTAGACTGATGGAATCCATCTTTGCCACTAGGGAAAAGGTCTCATTAATATATGCCATGAACTTGTGAGTAGCCCTTGGATACCAATCTGTCCTTTTACTTCAGTGGTGAACCACCACCAGCAAATTTGGTCTTATAGACCCACTTACACTGGACTAACTTTCTCCCTGGGGGAAGATCCACTAGCTCCCATGTGTTCTCTTCTGGAGTGAGCTGAACTCCTCCTTCATGGATGTTTGCCATCTTGGATCTCCTACTACTTATTCATATCTTTTAGGATTAGACTCCACCATCAAATTTCATTTTCAGCAAACATAGGATCCTTCATGCACAAACCACTCTCAAATTGAGATCTAGTCCTCCTTGGGTCATTGGGATCCCCAACTAGCTCTTCTACTGCATGTAGTGTCTTGGCTGCCCATTTTGGCCTTGTAGGGATGTTAGGGTCTGCAATAAACTCATCTCCATGAGACAAATCAGAATCAGCATGTTCAACAAACTCTTTACTTACTTCCTGAGGTTCAGGTGGAGAAGAGGCTTCTCCAACTTCCACTGCTGCAAGGGGTTCTTCTTCAAACTGAACACACCTTTCGATGAAGGATTTGTTTGTGCTCAAATTTATCAGTTTGTACCCTTTTGAATCTTCAAAGTATCCAATCAAAAGACACTCTTGGCTTTGTGGCTGCAAAGCCTTCCTCTTCTTTGTTGGAATTCTAGCCCAAGCCTTTGAGCCAAAAATACTGAAATGGGTCACATCTAGCTTGTGCCCACTCCATGCTTCGAAGGGAGTCATACCATCAAGCTATTTATGAGGAACCCTATTCCAGATATAGGCTACATAGTTGATATCTTCGGCCCAGTACTTTGGTGGCAAATTTTTGGCCTCCATCATGCATGTTGCCATCTCCTTCAGTGATCTGTTCTTCCTCTCAGCAACACCATTTTGCTGTGGTGTGTAAGGGATAGAATGCTACATCTGAATACCTGCATATGCACAATAATTAATAAACTTAGACTTGACATACTCACCACCATTTTCAGATCTGAGGACCTTGAGTTTCCTCCTAGACTGGTTCTCAACCAAAGCCTTAAATACTTTGAAGAGGCCAAAAACTTCATACTTGTGTTTCAGGAAGTAAACCCAACAATACCTGGAAAAGTCATCAATGAAGGTCAATGCATATTTGGCCTGACTCATGTACATATGAGGAAATGGTCCAACAACATCACTGTGAATCAGCTCGAGGGGTGCAGAGGTTCTCTCATGACTAGCTCTCTCAAACTTATGCTCTGGGTGTTTTCCTAGGATACAACCTTGGCAGACTCCTTTGGAAAATTTTATCTTGGGAAACCCTATGACCATCTCTTTTTCACTAAGATCAGAAAGATACTTGTAATTTAGGAGGCCAAATATTTCATGCCAAATATTGCTTGCTTCATTAGCATGAATCAGAAGAGCAGAGGGGTTTGAGTAAGGTAGGAAGTGTGAGAACATGTATACCTTTTGAGCATGATTCACAACTCCTTTTGCAATGAATCTACCACTTGAGATCTCTGTGATCTCAACTTCATCAGGGGAGAATATGCCTTTCTTAGGAGACCCAGTGTGAGTCATCTGGTACACTGACAAGAGGTTGGAGGCAAGACCAGGCACATACAACACATTGCTGAACTGACCATGATCAAGATCAATCCTCCCTTTGCCCAAAATTTTAGTGAGAGAGTCATCTCCCCGTACTATAGGTGTTCCTTTCGACATGTCAAGTGAGGACAATGCCTCCTTGGTCAAAACCATGTGTCTTGAAGCTCCAGAATCAATGATAAAACTAGGTGAGCTTGATGTGCCATCAACCAATGCATGAACTCTCTCTCTGTCATCTTAACTTGATCCTCCTTCTCTCTTCTTTGAGCTGTCTGGAAGGGAGATGCCATTCTTCTCCAGGAGTTGGGTCAGCATGTGTATTTGCTTCTTCATACAAGAGATTTTAGTGTGATTTCCCTTATTGCAGTATGTGCACTTGCTCATTTCACCTTTGTTTTTATTCTTCTGATAGTTCTTCTTGGAACCTTGTGGCTCCTCTGGAGATTGTTTCTTCTCTCTCTTTTGCTCAGGTGGATTTTTATCTTTCTTTTTGCTTTTTGAATCCACCTTCGAATCTCCAGCAATCAGAGATTGATCTTTGGATGGTTTGATGGTGCCCATCATCACCATCTTATCATGTTCTTGTGTGAGAGATTCCATGAAATCTGCAAGGCTAGGCATCTTCCAGGTTCAAGCTGTCAGTTTTGTGGCATAGAAGGTTGAAACAAACATTGAATAGTCATGGCATAGCTTCAAGCTGATCATCCTTCTTTTCGATCCCACACCGTTTCAGCTACAAAACAAGTGCTTTGAACTTGGATAAATATAGCTGCAGGGATTCAAAGCTATTTGGACTCAGAGAAATCAGCTCATTTTTTATTTGATGTCCCCTCATCTCATCTATCTTTCCAAAAAGATCAGAAAGATTCTCCCATACTTCATTTGGTGATGTCAATCCATCAATATGGAAAAGGAGGTCTCTGGAAATACTCAGACACAGGAGACCATAGGCCTCATCCCTCATGTTGTGCCATTTTATCTTCTCTGCAGCTGCATTGGGCTCTGCTTTTGTTGCCATAGTCACCATGTAGAGGCCTTTTGCTCTCAACAGTATCTCCATCTCTACTTTCCATTCAAATAAATTGAAGGGATTCAAGATAGTTTTCTATGATTGATCCATAGCTTAGAAAATCTGTCCCGGCTGTCAGTAGAAGGCTCCTAGTAACTGATGTCGAACCTGCAAAACAATTTTGAAGGAGAGAAATCGATGTACAATGGCTCTGATACCATGTATAAATTGAACCCAGTGATAGATTAATTTTACTCACAACAATTAACAATTGATCATGCAAAATCACTCACAAAAGAGACTGAAAATGGAGTTGAACACTAAACTGTATTAACTCAGTGTACAATAGCCAACCTTGTAAAATAATAGGTTGCTATATAAATAAAATACATCATGGATTCGAATGCATGAGGACCAATTCGAATCTACCATAAATCAGGATTACTAAAATTAAGCAAATCCCCCATAGGTGTAAAAAGCTTATCCCCAATCTGTCATGGAGCTCACGAATTAGAAAAATGGATTAGGTAAGCGAAAGAGTGATGGAATGACAACTCATACATGCTTTTCCAAGGAGAAAAGAGTGGAGGATGAAGAGGACAAAAAACTAGTTCACCTCACCTAGTCAAACTTTCCCTATTGCCTTAAAACACTGAAAAAGCAGGCAATAAAGCAGAAAAAGCAAAAGGGCACCTAGGAGACAAGGAATAAAGCAAAATTGATTCCTTGAGGTTTCTCAAGCGCTACATGGGTCAAATTAGGCAAGTTGTACCACTATGGATAGGTAATTGACAACTTGCATAAGGTGGGACACATGAACTAGGAAAATAAGACAAAAATAATTAAATTAATGTCTAAGGTAGTAAACTATGGGTTGATTATTCTAACAAAATCTTGCTAGCATGTTTGGGCATGAGAAATATGTAAATGCCAACCGCATCCCCATCATCGGTGGCTTTCCAAGTTTGTCCCTCTTTGGCATGAAATGCATTGTCCCTTACTGAGAAAAACCTTGGTTTTAGAAACGACCATATACGGTGGTCACCGAGAAATGGATAGGTGGGAGAGGCCCCCCCCTAGCTAAAATCCCACATCATGAATCAAAAAAATTTTACAGTTTGTCGATCGCAGGCTTGAGCATCGATATATGGAAAGTTGTAGGTCACCTCCAGATACCATTTACGGACACTTGGTGGACTTGTGCTCAATGCACAAAAAACGTCACAGAGCCACAATTTTGAATTTCATCAACTTTTGCTAGTGTGTTTTGGCATGGGAAATATGGAAACACTAACCGCATCCCCACTATTCATGGATTTCCAATTTTTGCCCTCCTTGGTGTGAAATGCATTGTCCCATACTAAGTGAATCCCTAGTTTCAGAAACCACTATATATGGTTGTCACCGGGAAATGGAAAGGAGGGAGAGGGGACCCCTAGCTAAAATCCCACATCATGAATCCAACAGAATTGACAGTTTGTTGATCGAAGGCCTGAGCATCGATCTATGGTGAGTTGTAGGTCACCCCCAAATACCATTTAGGGAGACTTGTTGGACTTGTGCTCGGTGCGCAAAAACCATCATGGAGCTACAATTTTGAATTATGTCAACTCTTGCTAGTGTGTTTGGGCATGGGAAATATGGCAATGCCAACTGCATCCTCATTGTCCATGGCTTTCCAAGTTTGGCCCTTGTTGGCATGAAATCCATTGTCCCATACTCAGTGAAACCCTAGTTTAAGAAACCACAGTATACGGTGGTCACTAAGAAATGGAAAAATGGGAGAGGGGGACTGCTAGCTAAACTCCCATGTCATGAATCCAATGGAATCGACGGTTCATCGATTGGAGTCTCGAGCATCGATCTATGGTGAGTTGCAGGTCACCTCCAGATAGCATTCAGGGACACTTGGTGGACTTGTGCCCGGTGCGCAAAAAAACGTAACAGACCCACAATTTTGAATTACGTCAACTATTTCTAGTGTGTTTGGGCATGGAAAATTCAGAAATGCCAACTGCATCCCCACCGCGTATGGATTTCCAAATTTGGCCCTTTTTGGTGTGAAATGCATTGTCCCCTACTCAACGAAAACCTAGTTTCAGAAACCATTGTATATGGAGGTCACCGTGCAATGGTGTTACACTCAAAATCTATCACCAGCATGTGATAGGATCCCTAACACAAGACATTTTCCCTCAAATCCCAAACTTGATGTAAGTCCTATTCTAGGTGTTTATTCCAGCATTCAAATTGTACCACCGCTCTTACCCTCAAGCAGATAAGCGGTACCTGTTTAGCACCTCCCTAGTTGTGTGAGAACCAGGTGGTGGAAACCTATGTTGTTGTCATGGTTCCTACCCATTACCACTCTTTCATAAACGAGTATAAGTGGTGCCCTTGGTAAAAAGTGAAAAAAAAGAGGTTTCTCAAGGCTTCTAGAATAAGAGCCTTGTGTCTAACCTTATCCCTTCTAACATGGGTTGGTTAAGGTTGATATATCTCTTTGTAGGATCTCGTAGCCACCTCAACCACCAATATCTAAACCATCCTATCCATTTGAGCGCTATAAATACAAGCTCATGATCAATGGTTGAGGGAGAGAGAATAATAGTAAAGTTATGCTGTCGAATTGATACCCTAGCTTAATCCATCAGAGAGAAATTGTGGAGCAAGTTGGACCTATCGGGGACAAGGTGCTAGTCTTGTGAAGGAGTGTATTGGCACTAAGGCACATGGTTGTAAGATCTTTCATTTATTTTCTAATGCAAAGTTGGTTTCCTTCCCACATGTTTGTTGTGTTGATCTCACATATATGTTATTGGATTCCTTAGTCACTAATATGGATGTGTAGATGATTTTATGGTAGCTTTGATGTCTTTGTATGTTTGATATGTTTTACAGGTATATAGGTCCTCCATCATAGTTACATTCCAGGTGTCTATAACATTCAAGGAAGGTCTTCAACTGAGTTATTCACTCATTTGTTCTAGATCTGAACCATTTAGATGAGAGGAACAACTTCTGTTCGCAGAAGGTGATATATTCCTGGTAACAAATTAGGTGACTCTGCTGGGGATTAGATCCATCTTGTTCTTCCTCTGTTTTTGAAACACTCTTATCTGAATCCAAGCTCCAGCCTCCTATATTTGCAATCAGATCTATATCTTATATACTAAAGTTTTGGTTTGAAATATTCATATCTCTTTATATCTGAGCCACCTTAACTTCTTGTGCTCTGTATTGTGGTTGATTTATCAGTTTTCATGAAGTGTTTGACATTTCTAACTTGATTTTTCACTCTCCTGTAGTTTTGGATTGTTACAGAGAACCGCACATGTGCATTTGGCAAGAAGCGGTGCCCCCACCTGAGTCTAGTTAGCCATAAGCAGTACCACCACCTGAATCTAGTGACCAAGGAGTGGTTCTGCCTCAAAACCATCTGTCAGCAACTTCATCTACACAGCGCCAAGTAGGCCTATCCCAAACTGTCATTTTTTCAAGTTTTTTGAAAAAAAATTGTGATTTTTTGGATTTGGTGTGTGTAATTGGTCTTATCCAAACTTTTTGAACCTGCTTGAGTGATTGAAATCTTGAATTTTTATGTGGAAATTGCTTGTTTGTCCAAATCAAAAAGCTAGTTTAGATTCATCATTCATCACTACTTGCAAGTTTGTTTGTTTTTCTAAGGATTTAGTTGGAAACTATAGGTCATATTAGATCTTTACTTGTTATAGACTATCATTGAAAAGAAAGACTCCCTTAGATCAGTTTGCTTGTTTTAATTTTTCATTAAGTGTGAGAAAGACTTCTTTTCGCTCTAAAAAGAAAATTTATTGAGAATAGGTCATTATTTCATTGAGCCTAATCCATTGGATCTCTGATTAGCCTCACAATCTTTTAGGACTCCTTTGTTCTTTTGTCTCTTTTGCATCATTATCGCATCAAAAGGGAAAAGTATCAATAGTTTAAGTTAGATCTTTCCATGCTTCAAGAAAAGTTGAAAGTATAGCTTGCATGTGCATATTTGAGTGATGTTTGTCTTTCTTTTTCATTTGAAAATAGATCTTACCCTACCTATGTGCTTTCAAAAAGAGTTGATTTGAAGAAAATTGTTATTTGATTGTATGCTTGGAAAAAGGATTTTTATAGTTGTTTGGGGAATTTTTTGGTTTTAAAAGCAAAAATTGAAACTAAAAAACCTCTCTCCTTCCCGTAATTAGGCATACTGAATCATAAAGTGAATGAAATTTCACTTCATATCTGCATGGTTTTATTTTTCTGTCAAAACCTCATGCATTCACCTAACTGTCCACTTTAAAATTAATGGTAGATATAGTCTTAAAATTTGTATAGGTTAGAGATGTGTTCAGGCATCGTTAAGCATGGGAGCTGTCGTTACTTGTCTACACTACATCCTAGGACTCGTGTGATTCTTCCACATAGCATTGGTATATCGAATGACCTTTCACGTACCCTTGAGGTATATAGAAAGGTACTTCATGTACTTGATTGTATATCGAAAGGCCCCTTGTGAACGGTTGTGGATTAGATAGCACTACTACTGATTTGAGCTCCCACATACCTTGCGTATATCAGGAGACCCCACTAGGATACCCTATCTATGTGAGAAAATCTCTTTGGCCGTCTTGTGTGGAGAAATACACCAAAAACAACATTCAAGGATATTAGTATGCATGTACCCTTCTGGTATATCACAAGTTTCTCCTACATGAAAATCCTGGTGAGAGGCTCACCATATGATCGCATCCTATCATTTGAATTTGCTTGTTAGCATGTAGCTTGAGTAGGAGAAAAATTTTGGTGTGTTTTTTCTTAGCTTTGAAACCCTAGATTAGAATAGGAGTTGTGCAATCTGGCTGAGTTTCATTTGAGATGATCTAGAAGAACACAGGGTTTACCACCCAACTTTCATCCTGTTACAGGAGAAGGTCCAATGGAAGCTACTCTCCAAGGAGCTGCAACTACTTCCCAGGTGGAAGAGAATATAGTTGTAGAAAGTGGAGACCAATTCAATTCTTATACAAATCTCTTGTCTCAACAACCTCTTGTCGGTGACACTTCTTTTCATGGTCCTGTGGAAGGTCATGTTGATAGTCATGTTCGTCCGGATTATAGTCCAAATGCTATGTTTTGGGGAACCTCTATGGGACATGCCATTGCTTCATTTGGAGTACATAGGCCTCCTCCTGAACATTCTTCACCAAGTGAAGAGGAATATAGACAAATTCAGTTATCTATTCAACATGCACAATATTTTCAAGAGAGAATGAAAAAACTAGATACTATCTTAGCAACCTGAATCCCACATAAAGAACCCTATGTCAGCTCTTCTTTCCCGTAACACAGACCCTTGGAAAGATGGATATTGTTCACTAGCTGATTCTATGAAACCTATTGATCTTGTTGAAACTTCAAAATACTCAGTTCAAACTTTCAACCCTACGGTTGCAAATTTTAGGATTGTTTCTAGTCCTCCTAGGTCTTCTAGGGAAGGGGGACAATCTTCAACTCCAGTTGTATCAATACCTCATATTGTTGTGGGGGCAACCCCCGACACGATCTAAATTACCTTCTAGTGGATTTGTTACTCATAATAGACAGGCCTCTAATGCAGGCACATCCATGGCTTATGTTCTTCCTACAAATATAGTTAACCCTCCATTGAGTTCAGGTCAACACTTAGGGGCACAACTTGTTGTTAGTCAAGCGTCCTGGGGATATGGTTACCTAGCAAATCAAGTACCTGTAGGAAATGTGAATTACCAACCTACCCCTACAGGCATGTCATACACTGGAATTCCATATCCTAGAAATACTTTTACTCCATGGGGGAAACCCAACTGGTCCTACATGCCAGGATTAGGAGGAATACCTATTCATATAACTGGAGGTGCCAGAGAGCTGCCTTATGGAGGTCCTCTCCCTGTAGGTCCCAAAGGGCCACCTTATGGTGGTCCTCCTCCTGGTGGTCATGGAGGTCCCATCGGTCCTCCTCCTGGTGGTCTTGGAGGTCCTAGTGGTCTTCCTCTTGGTGTTCCTGGAGGTCATGGTGGTCCTCCCATTAGTGGTCCACTTCCTGGTGGTCCTCCCCCTAGTGGTCCTAGAGGTCCTAGTGGTCCTAGTGGCCCTGGAGGTCCTGGTGGTCCTTGAGGTCATGGCGGTCCTCCTCCTAATCTTCCTAATCCTTTTAATGGCCCTGGTGGTCCTGGTGACCCTAACCCTGGAGGTCCATCCTCTAGAGGCTCATCATCCCATCAGCCTTTTCAGCAGCCTATGTATCACTCCACTTACGTTCCTACTAATGGTTACATGCCTTATCAATATTACCAGTATGTTGAACGAAACTGTCAGCTACCTTTCCTAGCAACTTTGGACTTGCCTGATTTGTCCAAATTGATCAATGACCCCATCCAACACAATCCTGTGTGGCGTCCATTCCATTCAAGTTACCATCAGATATTCTGAAATTTGATGGTAAGCAGGGAGATGATCCCAAAAATCACGTTATGACTTTCCATCTATTGTGTTCATCCAATTCCTTGATGGATGATTCTATTTGACTAAGACTCTTCCAGCGCACTTTGACCAGCACAGCTGGAAAATGGTACATCGAACTTCCATGACACTCGTTTGTGGATTTTA
The DNA here is from genome assembly GCA_001517045.1 of Pseudotsuga menziesii. Lineage (NCBI taxonomy): Eukaryota > Viridiplantae > Streptophyta > Pinopsida > Pinales > Pinaceae > Pseudotsuga > Pseudotsuga menziesii. Next base: position 42,039 of record LPNX010093802.1, on the reverse strand, counting down.
GTGCTTTGGAAACTATTTTTATCACACACTTTCAGCTGCTCATTCGATATGAAATGGGTGCAGACCTTTTAACCTCTCTATGTTAGAACACCTCCATACACATTTTAGATCATATTCATGAGTGGAGAAGGCAGAGAAGGCTCATTAAAGCTCCTATCTCGGACCAACTCTTGGCTGATTGGTTTACAAAATATTTGTTTTGACCCATTGCCTGAGATGTGGCTATGGGGGCTACTATTACTGAAGAGCAAGCCATTAGTCACGCACAATATCTAGACTTGGTCTATTCCCAGTATGGAACTTTGTACGACCTCATTCCTCAAGCTCCTCAACCCAGCACTGACCCGGCTAAGCCACCTGCAGAAACTCTTGTTGATGGAGTTATTGGTTCAATCCAACCCCCTTCAACAGTTAAATATTCCAAACAACCCAATCCTTCCACTCCTGCTCCTTCCAACCCTACGGTTTCTGTCGAGGTGAATGCTATTCAAAGTACACAATCATTCGGTAATAAGAAGAAAGGAAAAGGTAAAAACAAGAAAACCAGAAACCAACAGGAAAACCCCAAACCTATGGCCCTCGATAATGACAATAAAGTAAAAAGGAAAGCGAAGTATCCTTGCCTATTGTGTGGTGGAGATCACTTCACGAAATAGCATCCTTGACGTGATGAAATTAATAATTTTTTGCACTGCCATTTCTCACGGATCCTTTTCCTTCTCATCAACAACTGTTGGACCACATGTCTAGCCAGTGAAATTCTAGTTCCATAGAGGAAATTTGAATGATGTCATTGGATATTATTAATATAACAACTCAGATTTAGTCATATGACAAACCAAAGTAGAAGAAAATTGAGAAACCTTCTCCCGATAAAGCTCCTTCTACTGCTTCTCCTGTATCCTCATCTAATGGTCCCCTAACGATCAAGAAGCCTAATCTCGACATGATTTTGCATCCACCTAAGAGTACTCTTAGGAAGGATATTTTTAACCCTAATGCCCGAGCTGCACATTTTTATAATGTTGTAGAAGACCTAACTCAGGCACCATGTGCAATGTCTACCTTGGAAGTGCTCCAAAGTTGTCCCACATAACACAAAAACTTATTAACCGCTTTTGGAGCCATGCACCCGAGTGACATGAATTTGATTCATTTCAATATGGAGAACCTTAAACATAGATTACCCCACCAACTAGCTTTTCAAGTCATAACTAGAGTAGTTGGAAAAAAAGGTCTTTAGGAATGTTCTAGATGAAGGTGCTTCAACCTCTGTTTTGTCTTTGACTTGTTGGAAAGCCATTGGCTCTCCCAAGCTTGTAAAATCACCGACAACACTAAAATCCTTTGATGGAAGAGGTTTCCATCCCTACGGTCTCATGCCAACCCTTTCAGTTGAGCTAGGGGGGGGGACTATTTCCATTTAGGTGGAAGTAGTGGATGCCCCGTTAGACTACAATCTTTTCTTAGGAATAAACTGGTTTTATGCTATGACCGTTCTCGCTTCGATGGTATTTAGAACCCTCCAATTTCCACATTTCGGAAGAATTGTAACAATTGATCAACTTGATTTCTGTACATCAGATGTTACCACTCCTACGATGAATAATATCCCTTTTCTAGGTCAGTCCCCTCCTCGTTACCAGTCGATTGGGGTAGAGATGTTGATAGACTCTGCCCTCATGGGCGTGTTTCCGTCAACCCCTTCTAGCATAGAAACTACCACATTGAATATGATCTCTTCATTTGATTATGATCATAAGGTTAAAAAGGTTGTTGAGACATTCTCCCTCAGCCCGCATGAAGCAGTTTATGATGCCATCTAATATGTTTCTGATGTTCCTACAAATGATCTTCATCTAGTATCCTTAGATCCTTATAACCTACCTTACTGGTTAGAACCTTCGCTTCCTACTCTCGATTTTCTCTCCCAAACTTTTCCATCGGACGAGTCTATTACAGAGATTATGAATACAAGTACATCCATATGGGAGGATCACCATCACATATCTTCATTCCTCCCCAATACCATTTTGGCAGATAAATATTTTGTATCTCTCTTGGGTACTAATATTGTCAATCATCTGTAAACACTTGTCTTGTTGCAAGATTCTAAGTCTGAAGGCAATTTATGCAACATTACCAAAATGGTTCCAATCGACATATCAGTCAAGTCTAGAACTATTGAACATGTTCACATAGGGAAGAACTGTTCAATAGATGAAACTAAATAGTATAAAGCACTTTTTAAAGAATTCTAAGATATTTTTTCTTGGTCCTATGAAGAAATTCCTGGGGTAGATTCATCCATTGTATCCCATGAGATCAAAACCTATCCTATAGCCAGACCGGTTAGACAAAAATTGAGACAAGTCCATCCACGAAAGGTTGTGGCTATCAAAGCTGAAGTTGAAAAACTTCTGAAGGAAGGATCTATCTATTCTATGCCCCTGACGAAATGGGTATCGAATATCATTCCTGTGAACAAAAAGCAGGGAACTATTCGAGTTTGCATCGATTTTCGATATTTGAATAAAGCTTGTCCCAAGCACAACCTTTCAACTCCACACATCAATCAAATTATCGATAACTATGCTGGGAGTGTCATCTTCTCATTTATGGATGGATTTTCTAGCTATAATCAGATTGAGATATTTCCCATCGATCAGCATAAGACGACATTTATATTCCCATGAGGAACCTTTGTCTACAAGAAGCTACCATTAGAGGAAATTTCAATTTAAAATGGGCCTTCCAAAAATAATAAAATTCCATGTCATCATGTATTAGCCAATCAAAATTCTTCAAAATTGAAAAAGAGAGCACCTCATAAACAATTTTTTAATATAAATTTGGGGATAGGTATCATAAAAATAAGTACTTTTTTTGTTCGTATTTTCGACATATCTCCCTATGTTTTTAATCAAATTTTGATTGGGATAGCTTGTTGGATGTAGAATTAAATTTCACATCCAACAAGTACCCACTTAGCATACTTTTGATGGGCCCCGCTACCCCAAAAACAAGAAATACCTGAAAAAATGTGATGATGATGTCATCATCACGTTTTTCAAGGTATTTCTTGTTTTTGGGGTAACAGGGCCCATCAAAAGTATGCTAAGTGGGTACTCGTTGGATGCAGAATTTAATTATGCATCCAATGAACTCTCTCAATCGAAATTTGATTAAAAACACAAGGAGATATGTCAAAAATACTAACAAAAAAATAGTTTTTTCTTTTCTTCCTCCAAACTTAATAAATACTATTTTATTATTTTAACTATTATTTTATTAATTTTCCTTAGGAGGCCCATTTTGAGTTGAAATTTCCTCTAATGCTTTTGGCCTTAAGAACGTTGGGGCCACATTCCAGTGTGTGAGGTCCTATGTGTTTCACGACATTAAGAATATTGTGGAGCCTTACCTCGACGATCTCCCTGCACACTCACAGCTACGGGAAGACCATCCTCGGCATCTTAGAGACATTTTCCTGAGATGTTGCCATTACAAGATATGGCTGAACCCACAGAAATGTGTTTTTTACATTGAGACAGGATGTCTCTTAGGCTTCATAGTCTCCAAGGATGGTATTCAGATCGATCCCTTAAATATTGCTGCAATACTCGCTTTACTTTCCCCAACCAACCTGCTTGAACTCCAATATTTGCAAGGGAAGGGAAACATTCTTCGTCATTTTGTTTGTAACTTCGCTGAGAAAACGCATGGTTATATGCGTCTCCTTAAGAAGGACACTCCATTCTTCTGGGATGACTAGGACCGGCGAGCCTTCGATAATCTCAAACATGCTCTAACTCATTCACCTGTCATACACAGCCTAGATTACTCGAAGGATTCTCTCCTGTATGTTGTTGCCTCTACTACTACTATCGATATGGTTTTAGCTCAAGAGGACTTGAACGGCCTAGAACATGTGATTTATTATGCCAGTAAGAATCTTCTACATTCTAAAAATCGATACTCACATGTAGAGAAGCTAGCATTGGCTACGGTCATTGTTCTCCAACATTTCGTCACTACATCTTGCTTTGCACTACTACTGTACTCGCAAACAAAAAACCTATGTAATACATCCTAACTCATCAGGTGTTGGGGGGGCAAATACTCTCGATGGATTGTTATCCTGCAGGATTTTGACCTTGAGTTTTCCAAAGCTACTTCAAAGAATTCATTAGTTTTTGTCGAGCTTATGTGTGATCTTCATGGTGCTTTAATGGATTCTAAGCCTAGTGATTCATTTCTGGATGAATTAATGTTCCTAATAATCAAAACTAACCAATGGTATGGATATTTAATCATTTATCTCCAGACACAACATTTTCATCCTACTATATCTCGTGAGGATCATCACCGCATTGGTCACCATGCAAAGTACTATCTTATCCTTAAAGATAAATTGTATAGACATGGTATAGATACCATCCTCCAAGGATGCCTCACCCATTACAAGGATAAACATTTTCTTATTGACTACCATTATAGAGCATGTGGTGGTCATCTTTTTGGGATGGCTACTGCTCATAAAATCCTACATGCTGGCTATTTATGGCCTTCTATTTTCAAATATTGTCATGAGGCTGTTAAGAAATACTCGGGCCTGTCAACACTTTTACCCGAAAAAGCGCACCCATTCTGCTCTGTTACACCTTGTTATTTCCATTGTCCCTTTTGCAAAATAGGGGATAGATTTCATTCATTGTAAGCCTACCTCAACCGGGGGGCATGATTACATCATAGTAGCCATGGATTATTTCACTAAGTGGGCTAAGGCTATGCCTGCATATGCAGAGGATGGTAATACTGCTACCTTTTTTCTTTTTAACCATGTAATAGCTAGGTTTGGAGTTCCTTGGTCTATTGTCACTAATCATGCATCACATTTCTAGAATTAGATGATGGTAGAGTTAAGTGCTAAGTTGGGTTTTCGCCATGAAAACTCAACCCCCTATTATCCACAAGCTAATGGTGAGGTCGAGGCCATTAACAATGTTTTAAAAAATATGCTTCGTCGAATGGTTGGACATCACAAATCCAACTGGAACCAGACTCTCTTCTCGGCTCTTTGGGTGTAAAGAACTTCAGTAAAAACAACAATTGGTCTTAAACCTTTTCAGTTAGTATATGGACTAGAAGTTGTCCTACCTATTCAGTGTCGGATTCTGTCTTTGAAACTTGCCGTTGAACTTCTCCCTAATACTTCTACCGAGGAAGAAAGATTTTTATATTTAACCAACCTTGACGAAACTAGACGAGATGCTTCCTTGGTTAATGAGGCACACAAGAAATGCGTCAAGGCACAATACGATAAATCTCTTGAACCTCGTGTGTTTAATGAAAGTGACCTAGTCCTAACTTATGATCAAATACATGATAAGCTAGGAAAAAGGAATTTTGAATCAATGTGGTATGGTCCTTTTATCGTTTCCAAGGTTGTAGAAAAAGGGCCCTACAAGCTCATGGATTATGATGGAATACCTTTCGGGAAACCTCGTAATGGGTTGTACCTAAAGAGGTACTATTCCTAGATCATTCATCTATGGTACCTTGTATATATGTACATTATTTGAATTTTCGGTATGTTTTGGTACTTTAAATATGGTTTTGAGTTTATGTCTAGACTATTTACACCATGTTTTGGCTATGTAGATCAGATGGATTTTTATGGATTCGTCGATGGTGCTTTCCGCCATACCTTGAACCTTTCCTTAGTTGCTTTGGTTCTGTATTCCCATCTGCATGATCTTGTGATTTTATGAGTAGTTTGTATTGGTCCTGCTACCAACAATATCATCGAGTATGAAGCAGTCATGGGTATTTTGACTGAGGCTGCATCTCGGGACATTTGTGACTTGGTAGTGTTCATGGACTCACAATTGGTGTTTTTTTATTTAAACCAGGTTTACACCATTAGAAACCCTATACTAATTTGTCTCTATCGGAGGGTACGTTTATTGGAAAGGTCATTTGAAGTCATTACTTATAGGCATATCCCTAGGGTAGACAATGCAGTTGTTGATTCATTAGCAAATTATATCCTAGAATGGTATATTGCTTATTCATAGCATGAAAATTAAACATGGTTCGTAACATTGTAAATAAACATTAAAAACATTTAAAAATCATGTGAATACATTTTCCATTCGAAGCATAAACATCATAGGCAAAATTCTCTCTCTCTCTCTCTCTCTCTCTCTCTCTCTCTCTCTCTATATATATATATATATATATATATATAAGTGTTTTTTACAAAAAAAAGGTCACGACACCTCATTTGAAGCACTCTGGCTTTTAGGCAGCACAAAATCATACAAAAATATGAAGCTATGGTAGCTTTCAGTGATACATCATGTAAGAGCTAGTGATGCTCATGGTGGCATATAACAGCCTGCACTACTCTATGTAGCAGATGGATGAAGTAGCCTGGCACCCCTGTTGTGTGCCTCTAATAGTGCATCAGGAGATCATCAATCGATGCATCGGGTATATCAAAAGTTAACCTCTCTAGGTTCTCCTCCATCTCTTCCATAGGGTCATCGGCTCATTGAACAAATCGAGCCCCCACTCGACTATCCAGTGGGGATGATCCCCCAGGCCGTGCAACTCCTACATCTGCATGAAAATTTTAGGTCTCGTTACTATACATAAAAAGTTAAAAACATTAAAAATACAAAAACATAGATATATGTCTTAGGGTTTTGCTTCTTACCCATGTCTCCCCACTACTTTCCAGGTGGAACTGGTAGGTCAGGGTCACCCCTGAAATTATTGCATGCATAAGCATAATCCTCAACCATGAGGATCTAGTGACTAAGACATCAAAAGAATAGAGACACAAAATTCGCCTTCCCTCTTCTTGCTCCTGTACAGGCCATGATCCTAACCCACCTCAGCATATGAGGGTCTCTCACCCTGAGTTTAGTAAAAACCACCTAGGGTCTCAGCTGTGGGATCCACTCAAAAAACAAACAAGCTAACATAGAACCATAGCCAAACTATTTTAGTTCTCCCTACCGACACTTGGTTAGCTGGTCTTTAAAGACCAGTAGCAATGCCTCCGCCCAGTTGAAAACTGTAGGTACCGTATCTTCTATCACATACAACATATGTGCCCTAGAATCTTGATGAGGCCGTTGTCTCCCAGCCAGCCTTTGCATGGTAAAAAGAACAGTGTGGAGAGGAAGATCCACTACTTCCTTCATGGGAATCTTCTTCCTTGAAGTTCTAGTACCATGAAGGAAATGGCAATCAATCAGTTCCTGAGTAGCCACGTCCCCTCCATAGGAACTAGTAAATGAAATCTAGGCACCCCGTTTGAATAATCTAGTCAATAATTAGATGTCTTCTACCTCAACGGTCAACACATGTGCCCCCACTTCGAAGTATTGTTGTTCTGAGTTCCACATATGGAATATATACTCTTGCAATCACTCATGAGACACCATACTAGGTGTGCAGAAGAACTTGAGGAGGCTGAAATTCCTCAATGTGGCTACACATACCGCATCTCTTTCAGCATGTTCATCATCATCATCATGCTACTAATCCTTCCATATCACCATTTTTGATCACTGAAAACCTACCAAAAACCATTAATGGACTAGTTAAAAACATATCCAATCATTAAAATCAATTAAAAGCTTATGCTTTTGCCTATCAATTCTTTTTTCCAAGTTCACAACCGACAACGCCTAAGCTCTATTTGCACAAAGTGGTGGCACTGCCTGAGTGTAGTGTTATAAGCATGGTTCTCATGGTGCACCACTTATTCCATAAGCAGTAAGAGCGGTGCCAGCATTTTAAAATTAGGGCCTGCCTAAAATGGCCAGAAACACTCCTAAAATCTAAAATAAATGCTTGAAAGTGAAAGCTTAGGGTTTTTTCTTTTACTTGTCTCTGACGGCACTCAAATCAGATGGTCGGATCTCCCGGAATCAACAACTAAAGATCTGGTTCAAAGTTGATCCAAATGCTCTTGAATAGTGGTAAATAGTAAAATGTTTTTTATTTTTACTATTTGAAATGACTTTCATAGCTATTTCAGGGTTTTTTAATGCCATTTTAAGATTTTAAAATTATTATCATTATAAAATCCATCCATATGACTCATTAAAAGTCATTTTTCGAGAAATTAACATTACTATTGAGTTTTGCAGGGGTACAAATGAAAATAGTAAGAATCTATGGGAATTTTGTTTTTGACTTTTTCACACTTCCTTAAAATGGAAAAAGTCCCCAAGCGTTTGTTTCGATACTTTGGTCACGCTCTCAGAACTCAGTATCAAAGTTCCAAGTCTTTTTATGATTCTTTTTAGGCTCGTAAAACTGTTCATCATTAAAAAGAGACCTATTGGAGTCTCCTTTAAGCTCCTTTTGGACTCCCTAAACATGAAAAGATTGTCGATTACTTGTCTTCTTCATACTCATAAAAGTATTTGAAGAGTTGTCTCTCCGACAATGGGTTATCTCTTTCTCGGTTCGAATAGACTATGTTACAAAAAGGGACCCTTTGGATTTTTCTTTTGTCTTTGTTTAGACTCTCTAAATTTTAATGATGTCGAGTTTGCTTTCATTGGACTTGTTAAATTAAACACTGAGAGACCCTTTTTGGGGATCGAAGCCCTCCTTTCTCAGGTTCGTGAAATATATGGGAATGGACTTGTCTTTGGATAAGCTTAAACGAGTGTTTGTTACCCTCTTTGAAATCATAAAAATGAAAAGAGGCACTCATCAATCATGATAGGGGAATTAAGGGAAGGGAATCATTTTGCAAATCCAATGGAAGTTGTTTATCAGGTTTGAACATGGTACTTGTCTGCATATCATTTAGTCAATTGGGTATTCAGCTAACTAAGAAGTCGATCCATTGTCATGAGTCATATCACTCCTTTTAGTTTTTTAAAAGAATGCATTGTCCCTTGTGCCATTGTGTGTCTGTCTCATCTAGTCATGCTTCCAAGCATTTTGTTGTGCTGCCCAATGTTCAAAGGAAAAAAGAAGTTTACCTCTGAAGTTAAGACTACCTTTGTGTCAATACTTTGAGTCAGTCCTATGGTTACATTATCTACAATATTCCAAAACTTTGTTCCAAGTTTCATGTCGTCGATGTGGGATTCATCATGGCCCTCCTTCAATGAGACTATTCCTATCGGCATCATCTCATTATCCAGGAATTAGTCTTAGAAGCAAGTTTAGTACCTTGAGATATGTATGCCTCGATGATAGATTCTCTCGCTATCGACAAAGGTTCACATCATTGGCCTTTGATCGGAAGACTTTGCCGGTTGTTCAACACCAAGACATCTATTCACACTCAGTAGATTGTACTAGGGTAACTTGGGAATCATTGACATTAATGGTAATTTCCCTCGCACTTTTTAACGGTTCACATCATTGACCAGTAATCAAGGGGTTTCTACCATGTTCGACTTCAGAACATTGTAATCACATGGATAGAATTGTACTTTGTGGAAGACGAGATGAAGACCCTGGGTATTTTTTAAGCATTCATATCTTGCTCCCCAGGTTGTGATGGAGTATATTGTATGAAGTAACAGCATGGATCCACATTTGTATGGTCATGGATATGCTCAAATTTGCATATGTATGAAATAGATCTATGTTGTATATTTGGTAGATATTTCCAAGTTTGAGTCTTCTATCACATGGAACTATGTTGTATTATATTATCCATGGTTTTTTATTCCTCTCATGGATCTGTCTTGTATTGGTCTATAGCCACAATGAGGTTACATTTATTCATGAGTCAAAGTATTGATGTACTGCAAATGCCTGTTTGATTACAAGGCTCCAATCAAGCTGGATCTTACCTTGAAGTGATAACTTGCTCTATCAAAGCTCTCACCTATCATATCCCTCTAGCCTCGTGCTTTGGGGAGCATTCTGTTACACTCAAAATATGTCACCAACATTTGATAGCATCCTTAACACAAGACATTTTCCCTCAAATCTCAAACTTGAAGTAAATCCTGCTCTAGGTGTTGATTCCAACATTCAAAATTACAGCACCGCTCTTACCCTCAAGCAGATAAGTGGTACCTTGTTTAGCGCTGCCCTAGTTGTGTGAGAACCACGTGGTGCCACCGTTTTTAACCTATGTTGTTGGTGTAGTTCCTACCCATCACCGTTCTATTATAAAGAGGTATAAGTGGTGCCCTTGGTAAAAAGTGAAAAAAGGAGGTTTCTCAAGGCTTCTAGAACAAGAGCCCCGTGTCTAACCTTATCCCTACTCACTTGGGTTGGTTAATATCGAGATCTCTCTTTGTAGGATCTTGTAGCGACCTCACCCACCAATCTCTCAACCATCCTATCCATTTGATCCCTATAAATACAAGCTCATGCTCCATGGTTGAGGGAGAGAGAAGAATAGTAAATTTATGTTGTTGAATTGATACCCTGGCTTAATCCATCAAAGAGCAATTGTGGAGAAAGTTGGAGCTATCGGGGACAAGGTTCTAGTCTTGTGAAGGAGTGTATTGGCACTCAGGAACATGGTTGTAAGCTCTTTCATTTATTTTCTAATGCAAAGTTGATTTCATTCCCACATGTTTGTTGTGTTTATCTCACATATATGTTATTGGATTCCTTAGTCACTAGTATGGATGTGTAGATGATTTTCTGGTAGCTTTGATGTCTTTGTATGTTTGATATGTTTTATAGGTATATAGGTCCTCCATCAGAGTTACATTCCACGCATCTATAATGTTCAGGGAAGGTCTTCAACTGATTTATTCACTCATTTGGTCTGGATCTAAAGCATTTAGACCAGAGGAACAAATTTTCTCCACAGAAGGTGATATATTCATGGTAACAAATGGACAAGCAGAGAGGGCCCCCCTAGCTAAAATCCCATGTCATGAATCCAAAGGAATCGACGGTTCATCGATCGGAAGCCCAAGCATCGATCTATGGTGATTTGCAGGTCACCTACAGATACTAGATCTTACATGTTAAATTCTTTATGTAAATGTTTTATGGTTACCTTTATGCATTGAACTAATGGTTAGAATAAAAAAATAACATGGTAAAAGAGGTGAGTTTTCAAGAAGGAAATTATACAAGCCTTAAAACAAAAATTTATCATTGCGGCATCTTCTTTCCATCATCTTGGTTTTATATATCGGCTGAAAACATTGACAGTATTACCTACTTGAAAAATTAGGGTTTTAGTCATCTAATAAATCCTACAAAGAAATTTGACAAGTATGACCTAAAGAGGTACATGTATGTATTCTAATGTTATGTATATCATGTGAATGAGATCTTGAAATGTTCATATGATTGATGTATAGGGTTTATTGGTCATATGTAAAATTTGGCATGTTCATTAACTTGACATACAAGAGAACTTTTGGCATATTTATAAACAACATTATGAAAATTTTCGCATATAAAGAAAACAAAATTGACATATTCGTAAGAAACATACATGGGAAAATTAAAATTATGATACATAACTCATAATTCTAGATCCCACCTATTATCATACAACCAATCCCTCCGGATCATCTCTTATAATGATGGTCTCCTTTAGTCTCTCGTGCTCTGTATTCAGTAAGAAGTAATGTACCTTCAATGAATTTTTGCNGATTAAGTTGGTAAAGTGATACACACTTGCACCTAGTTTGTAATCCCTGTAAACATATCCACCCTTATTTCTTGCATTGTTGTCATGTGTAAGGTATTCGCCTTTAACAACCATAGACCCGATTGGGAAGTGGTTTTTTTCATCGTCAGTCATGGACATAATGAGGGTTTGCTTTCCCTCTATACAACGTGCCAACCAGTAATCACCACCCCATTCACTATCTTTTAAGGAAACCACTGTGAATATGTCTCCTGCATAATATGATTGTAGTTATATGATCAAATATTTTTCATGTGATACAAGGCCATTAATGTGAGTTAGTTTCAAGACTACATAAATAAGCAAAAAAATGTTAAGGAAATGCATCATACCAGGTTGTACAAGGTCTGAGACATGATCAAAATCTAGAGAAATAGATGATTGGTCTTCTTCCAATGGATTTAACTCAACAATTTCCTGTGGATCAAGTGGAAGTGATATGCGATCCCATCCATCAACCTAATCCAATGATTAACACCCATCCTAGTCTCCATAACAACAAGGCAGGAAAAAACAAGCCAGTTTTCTGGTCCAAATTTCAAATACTGGGTTATTGGAGCTTCAAACCGAATGAAAGCCACAAGTCCCAGGAACATTCTTGCATTCCCATGCATGTGAATGATCTATGTCTACCACCTCCCAAAAAAATCCCTCCACATTTCTCTTTCTTGTGGATTCTACTTGAATAGTTGATTCCTCTCCCATTACTGACGTGCACCTCCTGACTATAGATTGAGAATTTCGAATAGTAGATACTGTAGATAATTTCAATTCGTCTCTTCATAGGGATATTTTGACACATGCTCCGGCTCCATCATGCTCTCATTTACCATGCCCAGTCTCAAAATAGTTCCACATATGTGGAATTTTGTAGTTTTTATGCAATGAACACAACCATTGAAATATGCATGCATTTTTTAACTAACTAGCACATCCATGAGAACAAATCCAGTGTTGATCCATCTATATGTTCCTGCCCTTCAAATGATGATAGAACATGATGAAGCAAATACATACATAGTGGAAGTCATGGAACCTATCATCACTTATGTAGAAGTGATATTCCATTAGAATTTCTCTTTGCTCTTCACTACTATTTGGGCCATGCCTATATGTGATATGCACCATCAAGGAAACCTGATCATAGTGGTAATACTAGATTTGGATATCATTTTGAGGTTGTAGAGTGTAGTTCTCAAAAAAATCAACAACTAAAGGTATAGTACCACCGGGAAATGTGTCTCTGCATATTCTAAACTTCTCATCCTGCCATCGCGCCAAGTGGACATGCTAAACATATTGATTTGTATTTTCAATAAATTCCTTGATGAAGTCACTAACTTGTACCTATTGACACAAAATGATCTCAATATCAGTTTTTTTTTGTAAGGAAGGAATGAATTGTAACTGTTTAAACATAAATTTATAGATAAATGAATATACCTAAGATGTCACCATTTGTATTGCTTTTCTTTCTTTCCCTGGGACTATTTCATAACTGATATATTTGAAACTTTTCATGTCTGTAACCATATTCCCAAATTCATTGTCTCCACTCTCGTACATACATTGGCTCAATAATCCCATTCCAGCACAGTTGGAGCAAGTTCCATCCAAACAATATTTTGCATAGTATGTTTTCCCCTCAGGCCTATTTCACATGATACTACGAACGAATTCTCTTTATGAAGTCGGTGGTATTGTCAAGGAGCAATCCTTCGCATGTTTAATATGCAACACATGACGAATGTACAAAAATGTTTCATAGTAATATTCATATTCTACATGGTATCTAAAACAACAAGTGTTATGAAGAGTATTTATTCTAACATACCAGAGCTTACATTTCTCAAAAGATCTTTTCCCCAAATTCAATTTTCTATGTTCATTCCTAAATTTCTTGTATAGTTATGTCTGTGTTATATCAAGAAGATTCTTAATATGTGGTTCACGATCCTTTGAACCCCTTCTCAGTTTTAGTACATCCTTCTGGTTTGAAGAAGGCCTTGTTTGATCATGCCAAAAACTCCGCACTAGTCCCTTTAGTGCATCAACTAGCTTCATGTCACGACATGGAAACCGACCAATAAAGGCCCAAAAATCTGTTTGAGCGGTTGTGTCAAGATGTTCTCTTCTAATAGAATACCTACAGAGGGTTTTTATATTCAAATTAACTAGTTTAGATGTAGGCTAGAGAAAACGAAGGACCCTAGTATTCTTATTTACAATTGCTTGTGACAACACACGACAAGCCGCATTGCGGTCCTTTGAACGTGTGTTCTTACCAATTTTACCAAAGGCATCTACTAATATTTTAACTATATGAGAACTTGGTCTAGAAGTATTTATCATATTTATCTGTAAGGATTTCCTAACAATATTCACACCCCTAGATTTTAACAATGATAAAAATAATCTACATTTATCTCCATCACATTTAGAAACAAAATATTTATTTAGTACAGTGTTGAGTTTGATAAGCAATACTACGTTCAGATAGCGTATCTTCAATGGAATTGAGGAGTCCTTAATCAACTTATATACGCTTTAGATTTCTTCGACATGTGCTTTCTAATGGAGGTAAGGGGGTTGGAATTCTATCATCTAGCGCATCAACAATATGCTCTAGAATTTCAGTAGAAACTTTTTGTCCTTTATTCTCTTCCTGGTAGTTGGATGGTGAAAGTCCAACATCCTCATCGATGGTCCGGATATTATTTTCTTCTTCATCAGTAGGCTCCATGTCCAATTCCTCTTCAATAGTATGCTCCATGTCCAACGCCTCTTCATGAGCTTCGTCTTGAGATGGTAACTTATCACCTTAACTTGAAGTGGGAATTAAAACATCCCCTAATGAGCACCTACATTTTTATTCTTGAATACTTCTATGGGGTGCTTGTTCAACAACTATTGTGGCAATTGAAGGTCCCTCTAGTGAATGCTTCCTTTTTTCTTGTGGTGGATTAATAGGATGAACCATGGTATCCTCTATAATTGGATTTGGATTAGTTTCCAAAGAAAGCCTTTGATTCATCATGTCTATTCTTTTCTTTTCTTTCTCTTTTTCAATGACTTCTTGATGTCTCTTATTCCTTGCTGATTTTCTTCCTCAGTTATGTACATTCTCCATCACCACAATGATCAATTCAATATAGTTTGTTTTTGCTGCTCCTCAATTACAAGCTTTCAAACCTTTAACTTGATTTATAACTATAGATCCTTCAAGGTGCTTCAATCTTCCTTCTCAATTGCTCATATTTCCCATCAAAACAATAATGAATGAGAAAATTTACCTTTGGTTCTCTTGAATAATAAGAAAATGAAAGTTAAATCATAAATAGTTCCTCCAGCTGATTCTCTTCTACAATTGTGTATATCCACCATCACCATGAAATGATATTGAAGCTTGATATTTTATCCTGCGTGCTCCTCAACCAAGAAAGATGTCCTCAATGTTGCACCTGCATAACAAAAAGAATGATGGAGAATGTGTATTGTGAGTATTTCCACAGGTGGTCTCAGGCTCTGTTCAAGAAAAACATGGGATAATCATTTTTTCGTAAAGACAGAGTAAAGTTTCTCTCGGACAAAAACAATCCACTGTTTTCATAGTCCTAAAATGCGCACGCGTTATATAGAGTAAAAATGTGTACGCGATTTGTAGAAGTAAAACATGCACATGATAGTTTTAATCCCAATTAATACGTTAGGTGCACGGCTAAGGCAACGAATAAAATCATAAGAAAACAAATGTTTTGTATGGTTAGAAACAAAGCAAATGTTTTTAAAGTTCCCTTCTTTTGATGCATATAAATGTTTCTCTCTATACCCCCAATAATCCCTAGATACCCCCTATCTCTTTCTAAATATACCTCCCTCATTCTCTCTACATCCCTCCCTATATGTTTCTTTCTCTCACTTACTCCATCCCTCCCTCTCTCACTGTCTCTCCCCTTCTCAGGGTGGTATCTCTCTCTCATTACTCCTATGTGTGTGCATATTTCCCCCTTCTCTCTCTCTATCTCTATCTCTATGTGTGTGTGTGTTTGTCCCTCCCTCACACCCCGTCTCTCAAAACCTCTCTCCACCTTATTTATACCTCCCTCGCTATCTCTCCCTACATCACTCTACAATGGTGAAGATGATGATGATGATGATGATAATGATTATGATGATGATGATGATGATGATGAGGGTCATGATGGTGAAGACAATGATGGTGAAGACGACGATGATGAACATCATGATAATGATGATGATGATGAAGACGATGATGATGATAATGATCATGATGATGATCAACATGATGATGATGATGATGATTATGGTGATGACGATGGTGAGGGTCATGATGGTGAAGACGATGATGATCATGATCATGATCACGATGATGATTATCATGATGGTGATGATGGCGATGATGATGATGAACATGATGATGACGATGATGATGATGATGATGAACATGATGATGGTGATGATGATGAACAGGATGATGGTGATGATGAAGATGAAGATGATGATAATGATGGTGATGAAGACGACAATGATGATGATGAAGATGATGATGATGAACATCATGTTGATGATGATGATGATGATGATGATGAACATGATGATGGTGATGATGATGAACGTGATGATGATGATGAAGATGATGATGATGATAATGATGATCATGATCACAGATGGTGATGATGATGATGATGATGATGAAGATGACGATGATAATGATGATGATGACGTCAATGAAGACGGTGATGATGATGATGACCATGATCATGAAGACGATGATGATGTTGATCATGATGATGATGACATGATCATCATGATCATCATCATGGTGATGAAGACGATGATGATGAACATGATGATGATGATGATAATGGTGATGATGATGATGATGATGATGATCATGATGATGAAGACAATGATGATCAACATCATGATGATGATTATGATGGTTATGATGATGATAGTGATGATTATGATGATGTTTATGATGATTATAATGATTATGATGATGATGATTATGATTATGATGATGATGAGGGTTATGATGATGATGATGATGATGATGATGATGATGATGATGAGGGTCATGATGGTGAAGATGATGATGATGAAGACGATCGTGATGAACACCATGATAATGATGATGATGATGATGATGATCACGATGTTGAAGACGATGATGATGAACATGATGATGATGATGATGATGATTATGATGGACATGATGATGGTGGTGATGATGATGAACATGATGATGATGATGATGATGACAATGATGATGATAATGATGATGATGAAGACAATGATGAAGATGATGATGATGAAGATGGTGATGATGAATAGATCATGCTACTGTTGTTGATGATGATGACCATGATGATGGTGATGATGATGAACATGATGATGGTGATGATGATGATGAACATGATGATGATGATGAAGACGATGATGATGATAATGATGATCATGATCATGATCACGATGATTATTATCATGATGGTGATGATGGCGATGATTATGATGATGATGATGGTGACGACGTAGATGATGATGATGATGACGATGACGATGATGAAGATGATGATGATGTTGATGATGACCATGATGATCATGATCATGATTATGATCATTGTGATGAAGACGATGATGATGAACATGATGATGATGATGATGATAATGACGATGATGATGATCATTATGATGAAGATGATCATTATGATGAAGATGATGATGATTATGATGGTTATGATGACACTGATTATGATGATTATGATGATGATGATTATGACAATTATGATGATTATGATGAGGGTCATGATGATGATGATGATGATGATGATGATGATGATGATCAACATGATGATGATGATGATGATGACGATGATGAGGGTCATGATGGTGAAGACGATGATGATCATGATGAACATCATGATGACCATGATCATGATCACGATGAACATCATGATGATGAAGACGGTGATGATGAGCATCATCGTAATGAGGATGATGATGATGATGTTCATGATGATGATGATCATAATGATGAAGACGATGACGATCAACATGATGATGATGATGATGAAGATGATCAACATGATGAAGATGATGGTGATGATGGTGATGATGATGATGATTATGATGATGATGATGACAATGAAGATGATGATGATGAAGATGATGATGATGAAGATGACGATGATGATGATGATGAAGATGAATATGATGATGATGAGGGTCATGATGATGATGATGATGATGAGGGTCATGATGATGATGATGAGGAAGATGATGATGAAGACGATGATGATGAACATCGTGATAATGATGATGATGATGATTATGATGATTATGATGAGGGTCATGATGATGATGCTCATGATGGTGATGATGATGATGATGATGAACAGCACGATGATGAAGATGATGATGATGAAGAGGAGGATGATGATCATGATGATGAAGAGGATGATGATCAAGATGATGATGATGATGATGATGATGATGATGAAGAGGGTCATCATGGTGATGATGATGATGAAGACACATGTGCTTTACTCACTATCCCTCTATGACTTTCTGACTATCCCTCCATTCCTTTGTGCATGATGAGCATGATGATGAAGACGATGATGCTGAACATAATCATGATCATGAAGACAATGATGATCAACATGATGATGATGAAGAAGAAGAAGAAGACGATGATTATTTACATGATGACGATGAATAAGAAGATGATGATTATCATGATTATCATGATGATGAAGACGATGATGATCAACATGATGATGATGATGAAGATGATGGCGATGATGATGATGAATACGATGATAATGATGATGAGGGTCATGATGACGATCATGATGAACATGATGATGATGATGATGATGATGATGATGATGATGATGATAATGATGCTGATGTTCATGATGATGATGATCATGATGATGAAGATGATGATGATCAGCATGATGATGATGATGATGATGATGATGATGATGATNTCTCTCTCTCTCTCTCTCTCTCTCTCTCTCTCTCTACATGTGTGAACCTGCACCTTTCTCTCCTTGTGTCTGTTCCCTCATCACCCCTCACACACACACACACACACACACACACACACACCTTCTATCGCTCCCTTAATATCTCTTTCCTTCAATATATCTCCATTTCTCCCTCACCCCCCCTCCTCCCTCTCTATCTTATTCTCTCTCACACTCTCTCAACATCATTATCTCTCTCTCTCTCTCTCTCTCTCTCTCTCTCTCTTCTTCCGTGTTTTCAACTTATCCCTTCTCCTCAACCCCATACCTCATTATGACCCCTATTATATGTTTTATCACATATTTTTCCTGTCTCTTAAATTTCCCCCTCTTTCGCCTCTCACCTCCAACACATCCTATTCCCCCTCTAATACTCCATATCCACTTTTTCATCCACCAATCCTCTCTCTCATCAAACCATCACCCACTTCCTCCCCTCCACCTTATCCCCCTTTCTCCACTCAAATTTACAACATCTTCCTAGGACCTTAACCTTTCCTAACCCCCTCTCAACTATTAACCATCCCCACTTGAACTTCCAACATCTTCCCAGGCCCTTGACCCTTCCCCACCCCCTCTAAACTATTATCTATACATTTGATATATGACATATAGTGCTAGATTTTTATTTCTACAACACGCATTCACATCTTATAGTTACATAACGTGCTCGCGTTTTATAGTTATATAACGTGCATAGGTTTTATAGTTATATAAAGCAGTCACGTTTTGTAGTTATATAACGCACATGCGTTTGTAAATTCCACAAGGTGGGAAATGTAATTTGAATTTAAACATACCAATTCACTTGCTCGCATGTCACCAATAGTCCTATGTCTGTGGTTTGGAATTTTCTTCGGCAATACCAAACCTCTGTTATGGTATATGATAAACCATAGCTAATTGGGCACTTCCCCCATTTTCTGAAGAAGACGTTGTTTACACTCTCGTTACTGTATGCTACACACAGTAATTTTTGACAAAATCTTAAACATAAATAGCATTTTTTCTGCAGATTCTAAATATGTAATTTTTATAAAAAAAATATTATATTTTCTTATTTGTTTTCAGTTTCTATTGCGTCCCACCTCCTTAACTCAAAATACATGTCATTAGTGTTTTCCCATAAAATTTTCAACTCGTAATTGTTTAAAAAAATATATATCGTGCACTAGAAGACACTAACCTCTACATTCTATAAAAAACCCATTTCATGATTATTTCATTAAGACCTTCAAAGGCTGCACCCACAAAAGATGTACCATTTTTGAGGAATGATCACTTAGATAATTATTAAAAAAAAAAATTATAATTTTATTTTTGAAAAATAGCGCTGCACTAGTGTTATATGTTATGTTATATGTTCTCTACATGCTTGCAAAGTTTTGTATCCTGGAAGCATCATTTAAGACCTCAAAGGATGCACCCACAAAAACATATACCTTATCATTTTCCTTAAAAAATGTGATTGTTAGAAAAAATGAAATTTTACATAAATATAAAAAATTTCAATACATAAACTTTATATATTTGGAAACGTGATTCAATTTCCTACATTTAATCTTTTTTACTCAAAGCAATATATTTTGTGTAAGTTTCTCAAAAGAAACAATTAAGTTGTGTGATTGCTGATTTTTTAGTTTTCTATTGCATCTAACGTGCCAAAAGTGACCCTCATTAGCTTGCACTGACTCGATAATAAATTCCTATGAGGAGAACTTCAAAATATATGATGGAACATCATAGGTAGGTGCACATGTTGATTATATATTGTTACATGTAAAGATTAGAGAATCAACATCTTCATTAAAAATAAATTATGAATTTAAAAACTTCCTTAATTTAATTAGTAGTATTAAATAATTGGAATTTCATAATGACCCAAGGATAATATAAATATATATAATAATTTCTCTTTAAGTTTTACAATATTATCTTTGATATATTTTTAAAAATAATATAAAAATTTATTTATTTCAAAATCATTTTAAAAATGGTTTAAAATAATAATAAAAATTATGATTACACTTAAGCACTCTCTTTAAAACAAAATACCAATTGATTATTATCTATACCTTTGTTGTTGCATTAATATCCTTCATTCTTCTAGCTATGAATACTTTCTTAATAGTAAATCCTTTCACCATTTGAACATCTATTCCCTACAAAACAATGTCACAATAAATCATGTTAGCTAGGATCTACACAAAGCATTATTTCTCAAATTTAGGCATCAAAGTCCTGTGTTTTTTTTAATTCTCAACTCAATGATGTGGCTACTTGATTATTTCTCAAATTTAGGCATCAAAGTCCTTTGTTTTTTTTAATTCTCAACTCAATAATGTGGCTACTTGATTTTTTATAGGTGATGCTCGATGATTATTATTTTTCACCATTATTTATGGTTAGGTAGATGTATATGATAAGAGGTGCCCTATACTAAGTTATAGAGGACCAAAAATAATTGTAAAATTAGTTCACATAGGTCTTCAATCAAATCATATTATGTCACTTAGGATTATTAGTAAATGTTTAGGTTGGCATCCCTTAAAAAAATAAACAAAGAAAGTTGGAATATACAATGGACTAGCAAGCAACCAATTGGAATGTTTAATGTGTGGATAACCAATTGGAATGTTTAATGTGTGGATAAGTGAGGGATTATATTTCTCCAAATTAAATAGAAGAATTTGGATAAAAAAGTAACTCAAATGATTCTCAAATTATTACTAATCTAAATTTTGTATCATTGTGTGCAAAATTTCTTGTATGGGGTTAGAGACAAAATGCAGATAAGAAATTGTAGAGCCACATTAAATAACTCAAAGCATAATAAGATCACATAACACATGAAAAGGAAAGGAAGATGCTCCACATTATATCATATGTTTACACAAATTTCAGGTTGTATTATAGTAGCTATAAATTTACTACAAACTATTACCACTCTTTATCTAATACATATTTTTGGTAAAAAACTATTTTCATATTCTTTTGTAGTAACATATTTTATAATTTTTTACTATTAAATAACAACTAAAGATTTAAAATCAATTTTAAAGAATTTTTGGAATAATATGTTATATAATTGATAACTATTCTGGTTTTAAAAATAAAAACAACTAATATGCTAAGACATTTAAAAAAAAATATGCTAATTTACTTTAAATTATATAACAAAAAGATACTAAAAAATTATGTTACTTATTTCTCATAAATAATAATAATAATGTACACTACCAACCCCTAGATTTGAAGGTGTAACCTTCTAAGAATTAACACATGCTCTTAACCATTAGGCGCACTCATGCTATTAATTATATGGATATAAGTAAACCAAACATATTTTTATTACATATAAATACTCTATAAAAATTACATAATCAATGAAATAATTATTTTAAACAAACTACCTACCCTACCTTATGCACTGCAATTGAAATATGTGAACAAATTCAACCTGGCTGTAAAACTTCTAGTTTTAATTTCTCAAATTTCTTTAAAATTTTAAGTTTTAATTTCTCAAATTACTATTTTGTTTATCTAGCTAAATTCAAAATAGTGATTTTAATTTAGAATTGCAATTTCAAATGGGTGAAATAAAGTTTAGAATTGCAATTTCAAATTGTTGTTTTGAAATTGTAATTTCAAATTAGTAAACAACAATTTTGAAATTGTAATTTCAAATTACTAAAATTGCAGTTTCATATAGCTGAGATTTTGAAAGAGAGGGCCCTTATCTCATGCCTTCAACCTACCTGTAAATGATTCTTCTAATTTTTAAGAGCATTAATTAGCACTTATTGTTTGCCTTTCATAGTAGTCAACAATGTTAAATAATTCAATTTCACTATAAATTAATTAAAATTCAAAAAAAATATTAAAATGGTAAATATATGGTTTGTTGAGGTTACATATTGTATTTACAAACCATACTTTCAAAATTATAATTTTAACCAATATTATATAGTAAAAAAGATAAAATCAAATCATAAAACATTTATAGTTCATATATCACCATTCAATCCAAAATCTATAGTAGATTTCAACGTTGTTCTTTCCTTTTAGTCCCAGTGGTTCGAATGAACATCCTGTATTCATTGAACGTCATCTGTCTGTATCTTGGAGGGTTGGAGTCATCGATCAGCTCTTTTATAGGCCCGACCTCCTTTTCTCCATTAGGGTTACAGAAAACAACAATAGACATTCGTTCCTTCTTCTGGTTAACAACGCAGCTGTGTTCCACACTTTTGTAAATTCCGTTTGTCAATATCTGCAAGTAACAGAAAGAATTCTTGAAGTACTCTGTCCATGACCATCAACCAATATTAACAGGTGAATAAAATTACAAATCAAAGCACTGACCTCCATTTGGTCTCCTAGGATTATTGTCAAAGCATTAGCAACTGGGTGGACAGGCACCCAATTCTCGCCTTTGTGAACTTGAAGGCCGACGACATCGTCCTGAAGTAGTACAGTAATTCCTCCCGGATCGGTATGTGGGGACAGACCATAAGTCAATTCCGGCTGTGGGCACACGGGATAATAGTTGACTCTGACGCAAACCCCAATGTCGTCCTCACTTCCAAAAGCTTCGTTTAGATTGTCAGCAGGCAAGCCCAGGTTTCCGGAAAGCACAGACAGCAAGGTTCCACAGAGTTCCAGCGTTTCTTCACAGTAATCTTTCATTCTAGTCCTGCAGTATCAGGAGAGATCTTCAATAATAAAATTTTAATGCAATTTGAAGAATAGCGACAATCACTAATGAAATTCAATTTTAAAAAAACACAGCACTATCATAAATCCTATTGGAATTGTTTTTAAAAAGACAAATTGGTATCTTTTTGTATTTTTCATATTAAATTCATTTTATTTTGAATTTTAAAAAAACACAGCACTATCATAAATCCTATTGGAATTGTTTTTAAAAAGACAAATTGGTATCTTTTTGTATTTTTCATATTAAATTCATTTTATTTTGAAAATCTTAATCACCTGACATTGATGTGAGATTTGGGACTGATTACAATCTATTTTTTTTTCATTTTTAGATATTGATTTTATGGTACTAGTTCAAAATTGAAAATAAATATTTATAAAAAATCAGAATATAAACTATAATTGGTAGCTAGCTGGTGAATAGATAACTTATAGCAGTGCATGGATAACTCAGAGCTCATGAATGGATAACAAAGAAAAATGCCAGATAAAAAGAAAAATAATATAAAAAATAATTGATAGTTGATAAATGGATAACAGGAAGAATGTGGGTGATAACATGTGGCTAGCCATAGACAACTTATAGTCCAATTGGTTTAACTAGAAGAATATGAGGAATAAAATAATATTTTTAAAGTGTCTTCCTTTTTACAACTATCTCTCAACCATTTGATCCCTATCTACCTGAGGTGTGCTAGTTACTTTCAAATAATTTTTTATTCATCTATTGGCCACCGTGAGACTAGTGTACTCTCTATATAGGCTCTATGGCACTTGTTCAAAATTCAAAATAAACAATTATAAAAGAAGAAATACAAATAACTAAAATCTAAATGATGGATAGATAACTCGTAGCAATGAATGGATAACTCATCGCTGGTGAATGGATTTAACCAAAACAACAGTTCATGGTACATAACCAGAAGAATGTGAGATAAAAAGAAAAAGAATACAAAAAATAAGTAATAGTTGATAAATGGATAACAGAAAGTCGCTCATAACATGGAGCTAGGCATGGATAACTCACACTTGAATCTCTTTAACTAGAAAAATATGAGAAATAAAAAAAATTCCAATTTGTCTTCCATTCATAACTATCTCTCAACCATTTAATCCCTATTAATTATATCAATCTCTATCAACTTATCCAACCACAAACTATAATGTTCTAAAATTACAATTATCATAAAACCCAAAATTGAATCCAATTAAAGCATGAAACTGGAACATTGAGTCCAAATAAAAGCTTGAATCTCTAGCATTGAATAGAAAGGGACACACTGATTATTCCTCAATCACCTATATTCCTTTGGTTTGGATGGCCATCTGTGCTCCTCTCGTATGGAAAGAGGCAAAAAGTGATGAAAATAGTAATCTCCCCAGTCCAGAATCGCGCCTCTCTGCACACCAATTCGACTGCCATATCCAACGTAACTCCGAGGATCATTGGCATGCTTCTGCTTCTCCTCCAATGGGAGATGAAAGAACTGTCTGGAGACCTCACGTCCAGCAATGAGAAGCTCAGGAGAAACTCCATGGTTAATCACTTGGAAAGATCCCCACTCTCTGCATGCATCTGAGATTTCTTCCATGGTCTTCCTCCGGCGTTCGTCATAGAGACCAGAGAGATCTATGATGGGTATCTGCTCTTCCACCACCACCTGGAGCTCTGGGGGCTTTTGCTCATCAGGTCTGATGTATCTCGAAGGCAAGCATTCGATGCCGCTTTCTACCAGACACTGAACACTCTGTATAGGTTCAGGCCATTCCATTGGAAGGCTAAGGCTATTTCCAAAACCCAACTGACCTAATGTACTTGTTAGTTCTTACAGAAGCGCTAAATTAAGACAATGGCCAGCGGATTGCTAACAGTCCATAATCCAACAAGTAAACATCCTACAGCATTTGCTCCCTAGCCATGAGAATGTATTGATGCATATAAAATGCCTTAGGCTTCCGGGAGGAAATTGGTAATCTATTTATACATATAAAATGACTTAACCTTCTAGGAGGAAATAAGGACTTTTTGTCAAAAAGTTAAAACACACAACGAATGTGTAAACACTTGAATGGTCGGTGATTTATTTAAAAGAGAAAGGAAAAATAGGACTCTTTGTTCACAAAGAAGTATGTGCGTTCTTCAACTCAAACAAGAAAAAGTTGTACTTTTTTTTTTTTTACAAACAGTTGAAAACAACAGAAACAACGTGGAAAGAGTTGATTATTCAATTCAAGAAGATAAATACTAATGTGGAACTTAAGCCGTGGCCTCCACATACGTCCATGTCAGTTCGGTTGATGGGACCACTCGATGTAATATATGGTTCGCCACTGGCCAGCATTTCTCATTAGCATCCGAAAAAGGCAGTGGCAGAACGAAGAGCGATGTTGGCGTGATATTCTATTCAGGTACTACTTGTTGAATCCGTATATATGAATAATAAAATTTCCAATTGCATAATATGGCATGGCACAGGATGTTTGTAGAGAAGACGGCACTTAGTGGCATGGCATTCGATGTTTACACAGAAGACGGGACTTAGTTTATTGTTGTGTTGAGAGACATGGCCTGAAAGTCAATTAGCACGGGATTCTCAACTCTACTAGTATAGTATCTTCACATGTTATTTAAGAGGGTAAGTTACAGCGAAAGCGAATGTGCAGTATCATTCCATGACTAGTATCATCACATGTTATTTAAGAGGGTAAAGCTACAGCGGCACCAAAAAAATGTTGATCTCATTTCTCCTCGTTTCCAAGACAGTGCAGTAGTTATCAAAATAAATCAGATTTATACAATCATAGGGGTTGCTTATTAAGAAAAAAATAATGTGTTTCATCATTCGATTCATAATATTCTTCAAAACTAGGTAGTTGTCAAAATTAATAAGAATATACAATCATAGAGACATGGCTTATGGAGAAAAACTATATGTTTCATCATTCTATTCATAATATTCTTCAAAACTAGGTAGGTGTCAAAAAAAAATAAGATTTTAAGAAAAATTGTGTTCCATCATTGTATTGAAAATATTTATCAAAACTTAGTTATCAAAATAAATAGGAAGCTACAATCATAGAGATAGATAAGATTCTACAATCATAAGATAACTTATTAACCCAAGAGAAAAAAAGATATTCCTCAAAACTAATGACTTAACAATGAGTCTCGGATTTTATGATTCTTATTATTTTTCTTCTTTTCCTATTGGTTTAAAACACATTTTTATAATTAAACCCGAAATTTAGAAATTTCATTGTGAATTAAATTTATAATTCATATATTTTACAAAACTATTTATATATTTTACAAAACTATTTGTTAATTATTTTGGCCTTATAAATTATCACATAAACAAACTCATTCTCTTATATATATATAAAAAGGGACTTTTGACGAGATAAGCAAAAAGAAAGATAAAACATCAAATTATGTATGCTTTTAAATATTTTTTTACTTTTTCTTAATTTTAAACTTTACACTACTAAGTTATATAAGTTAATTAAGAAAATAATTATAATAATTAAAAACATTACAATTAATTTTATTTTTAAGAGATTTAAAAATCAATTAAATATGGATAATATTAAATATCTTTATCATTATTTTACTAAAACAATTTATAGTTGTGTAGTTTCAATAAAAAATTCTTTATTATGGTGTTATATAAAATAGAAATTAGAACCACCAACCCTTGATATAATATAGAGTTAAAACTTAACCATGCTTTTATACAAATACCAATTTAAAAAAAAGAAGTACTATATAAATAAANTTGAATATACATAAGATTAAAATACACTACAGAGATCGAATCCCTTAGAGGAAACTAATTAAAATATAGTTTGTTGATAAATAAAACTAAAACCAATGAAAAACAATAGAAACTTTTACACCTAAGATAGATTCTAAGATATTATAGAGGCAAATTTTATGTTATAAAACTTAAGAAAATAATATGATTATCTGAAGGGACTATAATTCATTTCCTAAAAATATTTATGAATCTGCTAATATCATGTACTACATTCAAACCCTTTCTATATATGAATGTGTTTTTTGTTTAGAAGATAAAGGGTTCTCGGTTTTAAGAGGCTTAGAGAAAGGAAAGCTAAGGACACAAAAAGATACCATACATAAATATAAAACATTTACATATCCTCATCCCTCAAATTCATTAACTCTTCAATTTAGCACCGAACAAAGATTTCTCTAAATCCTCATTGGAAATTCCCATAGTTCCAATTTTAAAAGTGGAGATAAAAACAATCCATCTAATTATAACACCATTATGATTAGTCTTGTTTTAACCAAGCGAGATGGAATTATTTTGAAAAATAAGATCAACCTACTGGTAAAAAGTTGTGGAAAAAGAGTTAAATTCCAAGCATGATTTAGGAGCTATCATTTAACTATGGAAAACCTTGCTACACTTAGGACTATTTCGAAGGAGTGTCACCATTGCAAAACAAATCTTTTATGTTTCTTTGTGCACTATAGAAAAAAAAATTTGAAATAGAGTCTAGAACTAAACTTTGCAACATACTAGAAGAGATAGTCACCATTGCAAAACAAATCTTTTATGTTTCTTTGTGCACTATAGAAAAAAAAATTTGAAATAGAGTCTAGAACTAACCTTTGCAACATACTAGAAGAGATAAAATTCCCTTGTGACAAAGAACTATAAGAAGGTTATTACTAATTTTAGGAATTCTAAGGATTGATAAAAAGAAATTAATTATATATGTGACAAGAACACTTTTGACATACACATTGCAAATTCATAGGGTTGCTTGGAAGACACAAACTTTAATGGCATGATTTCTCATGCTATAGTCATCATACTTCTTCTTTGCATTAATGGTATTTTTTTTATGTTGAGGAATCCCTATGATTTGGAGAAGCATCTAAAAATTATCATATATTGTTTCTCTAGTATGGCTATAAGTATTAACAATGAAAAAATAAAGATTGTGATAATTAAATCGTATAACATCGGTTATGCTAATTTCATGTATGAAAACAACAACTTGGAGGAAGTGACTTCTTACAAATATCTCAAAATCAATATTCATCTCAAGATTAACTACAACTAAAGAATTGAAAAAATGAGTAATGGAGGGTGGAAAGTTTAACTATAAATCCACATAGCTTTGCATTTAGGATAAGAATC
>LPNX010093797.1:0-11136 GCA_001517045.1 Pseudotsuga menziesii | reverse complement strand
CTCTCTCTCTCCCTAAACCCCTAAATCCACTCTCCATTCTCTATCTTTATCTTTATATTTATCTCTCTCTAAAAACCTAATCTGCAATCTCTCTTCTTCTAAATGCTTAACCTACAATCTCTCCCTCTCTCTCTAAAACCCTATCTCCTAATCTCTATATCTCTCTAAATACCTACCCCAATCTCTCTCTCTCTCTCTCTCTTTATCTCTCTCTATCTATCTATCTAACTAAACTTCTAACCCCCCAAAATGCATAACCCCCAATCTCTCTCTCTCTCTCTAAACTTCTAGCCTTGATTTTCCCTCTTTCTATTTCTCTCTCTCTAAACCCCTAATATCCAAGCTTTCTCTAAACCCCCTTGAATGCCCAATCTCCTTCCCTACTCTTTCTCTAAAGCTCAAACCCTCTCTCTCTCCATCTATCTATCTAAACCTCTAAACCCCAATCTCTCTCTCTTTAAACATCTAAAACCCTATATCAATCCTCCCTCTCTTACTCTCTCAATCTCTTTCTAAATCCATAACCCCTAACCTATGTCTTTCTATTTATCTCCCTCTAAACCTATAACCTTGAATGTCTCTCTCTCCAGAAAATACTAACCTCCAATGTCTCTCTCTCTTTAAACCCCTATCCACCAATATTTCTCTATAAACCCTTTGCCCTCAAAATCTCTCTCTCTCTCTCTTGGTAGACCCTAACCCTCTCTCTCTCTCTCTCTCTCTCTCTCTCTCTAAAATCCTAATCCCCAATCTCTCTTTTTCTATCTTTTTATTTCTAAATGCCTAAGTCCCCAATCTATCTCTATCAATCTAAACCCCTAAATGCCAATATCTCTCTCTATAAAATCCTAACCCCAAATATCCCTCTCTATCTTTATGCATCCATAATCCCCAATATCTCACTGTCTCTCTTTATCTATCGAAACCATTAATCCCCAATTTCTCTCTATCTCTCTTTTTCTATAAACCCATAACATCTAGTCTCTCTATTTAAACCCCTAATACCCAATCTATGTATTTATGTTTCTCTCTCTAAACTCCTATCCACAAATATCTCTCTCTCTAAAATTCTAAGCTACAATTTCTCTCTCTATCTCTCTATCAAAAATTGTAACCCCCAATCTCTCTCTCTCTCTCTTAACCCCTAACCCAATCTCTCTGTAAACCCCTAACCCCTAATCTCTCTATCTCTCTAAACCCCTAATTCAATCTCTTTGTAAACCCCTAACCCCTAATATCTCTATCTCTCTAAGCCCTTAATCCCTAATATCTCTCTCTCTCTCAAACCCTAACCCTCAATCTCTATATATCCCTAAATCTTTAACGTTCAATCTCTCTTTCTCTCTCTCTCAACACATAACCCCCAATCTCTCTCTATTTCTAAATCCCTAGTCTCCCATCTATTTATCTCACTAAACCCCTCTAATGCTCAATCTTTGTCTTTTTTATTTCTTTCTCTCTCTATTATAGCTCAAAATGACACATCTCTGCCTGTGACCACTTTCCTATATTTTCATTGCATGTTGACACTTCCATGACGACACTTCATGAAAGTCACTGAAAAAACACCTAACTTGGAGGACCCATATCTTGAGTTTTGTAACTCCGTTTGACCTCATCCCTACACCGTTGGAACGATATTTATGTTAGCTAAAACTTTCCAGAAGCCACTAAAGTCTAAAAATGCCCAAAAATACAATAAAAATGAGATTTTTTGTGTGTACATGACTTTCCTTAAGGAAAACCCGCATACGTACGCGACCTGCTCTATATAATACCCGCGTAAGTACATGAGTTGCTATATATAATATTCACATACGTCTTATGTACGCGAATTTATATATTGGCAACCCGCGTGTATCCCTCGTGTACACGACTATTGTTTCTGCAACCCGTGTACGCCTCTTAAAAATGTTAAAAAACTTGTCTTTTGAAATTCGAGTAGTTTGGGTAGTTATGCAACTGGCTCCTTCAGTTGTAACTACTTTGTCTTCATCCCTAACTCTTCCTTAACCATATAAATAAAGGTAGGGAGGTCCATGAGAGGAGACTTGAATCTTTGCATCATTATGCTGGAGGAATCATGACTCTCTTTGCCCACACCTTTGCCCTAGAAGCATTCCCCTTGTGTTGCAGAGCTTTGAGACTGATTTCCTTGGAGAAGAGAAGCAGCAGAACCAGATCAAGGTTTCGTGAGGTGCCGAACTTGAAGAGAAGGTATACTTGTACTTGTTTTCAAGATTAATAAAGATGTGATGTCCTTTTTCTTCCCAAATAATTGTTCAATGTGTGATTGAATCTCTGTTTATGATCATATTATGATGTTAATCAGATCATTATTTCATGTTTATTTGATTATCATTTCTTTATATGTGGTCATATTGGTTTGAGGAAGGTATAATTCGTTTTGTAGGTCTCTTGGAGCAATAGGAGCAAGAAGAGGATTGAAGGGCTGCTTGGATCAACCTTCGTTTAGCAAAGGTATGAACCATTCTAGTCTCTAAATCTTGCTTGTATTTACTTGCAGGACCATTTGCATCCACCTTTCAAGCCCAGTATGTTGATGGCCTCTTAAACCCTATCCATAGGATACTTTCCTTTACAACACTCTCTCTCTTTAATCACCTAATTCCCAATCCCCCTCTTTCTATATGACTCTCTATCAAAACCCCTAACACATTCTCTCCCTCTCTCTAAATCCATAACCTTGAATCTCTCTCTTTCTCAAACCATTCCCAATCTATCTTTCTATTTCTATCTCCCTCTCTAAAACCCTAACCCATAATTTATATTTCTCTCCCTTTCTAAACCCCTAAACCCTAATCTAAATATCTCTCTCTCTCTCAATTCCTAACCCCCAATCTCTCTTTTTCTATGTTTTATTTATAAATGTCTAACTCCCCAATCTCTCTCTATCGATCTAAACCCCTAAACTCCAATCTCTCTCTCTACAAACTCATAACCCCAAATATCCTCCCTCTCTTTATACATCCATAATCCCTAATCTCTCACACTCTCTCTTTAACTATCTAAACCTTTAACCCCACTTTATCTCTATCTCTCTTTTTCTATAAACCCATAACATAGAATATCCCTATCTAAACCCCTAATACTCAATTTATGTATTTATGTTTCTCTATCTAAGCCCCTATGCTCAAATATATCTATCTCTAAACTTCTAACCTCCAATGTCTTTCCCTTTGTATCAAAACCTCTAACCCCCAATCTCTCTCTCTCTCTCTCTCTCTCTCTCTCTCTCTCTCTCTCAAAACACACCCCCCAATTTCTCTCTCTCTCCCTCTATCTCCTAACCCCAAATATCCCCCCCCCCTCTCTCTCTATCCTTGATAAACACTTAGAACTCGATCTCTCTCTCTCACACACATCCACACACACACACACATACTCTAAACCCTTAGAAACGAATGTCTTTATCTCTCTGTCTCTCTAAACCACTAACTCCTTAACACTAATCTCTCTCACTATAAATCATTATCCCTCTATATCTCTCTCCCTCTCCCCATAAACCCCTAACCTCAAATATCTCTCTCTCTAACCTACATTCAATTCTATCTCTCTCTAAACCCCTAACCTCTAATCTATCTTTGTAAATCCTTAATCCCCAATCTCTCTCTCTCTCTCCCTCTATCTCTCAACCCCTAACCCTCAATCTCTATATCTCCCTAAATCATTAACGTTCAATCTCTCTTTCAACACCTAAACCCCAATCTCTCTCTAATTATAAATCCCTAGTCTCCAATATATTTCTCTCACTAAACCCCTAATACCCAATCTTTGTCTTTTTATCTCTCTATCTCTCTCTCTTTCTAGCAATGACAAATACCTCTCTCTCTCTAATCCCTTAACCCCCAATTTCTCTCTCTCTCTCTCTCTATCCCTCTCTATCAAAACCCCTAACACATTCTCTCTCTCTCTCTCTCTAAATCCATAACCTTGAATCTCTTTCTCTCTCTCAACCCATTTCCAATATGTCTTTCTATTTTTCTCCCTCTAAGCTGTTAAGCTTGAATTTCTCTCTCTAATCACCTCACCTATAATCTCCATCTCTCTTAACCCCCACTCTCTCTAGACACTTAACCTTCAATGTATCTATCTCTCTCTTTTTCTCTCCCTCCCTCTTTGTCTAAATCCATAGAAAATCTCTCTCTCTCTCTCTCTCTAAACACATAACCTCCAATCTCACTCTCAATATCTCTAAAAGTCCAACCTACATTCTCTCTCTCTCCTCAAACCCTTTTCCCCCAATATTTATCTTTCTTTGTCTTTCTCTCTAAACCCTTAAACTTCAATAACTCACTCTCTCTAAACCCCTAGCTGCAAATATCCCTCTCTCCCTCTAAAATCCTAACCCTTGATCTCTCTCTCTCTCTCTCACTCACTCACTCACTAAATACCTAAACCCCAATCTCTCCTTATGTATCTCTCTAAACCTCATACCTCCATTCTCTATCTCTCTCTCTGAACAATTCACCCCCAAACTATCTCTTTCTACTTTTCTCTCTCTGTAAACCCTAACCATCAATCTCTCTCTCTCTCTCTAAACCCTTAACATTCAATCATATTCTCTCTTCAAACCCCTAAAACCCATTATCTCTTCCTGTAAACCCGTAACCTATAATCTCTCTCTCTCTCTCTCTCTCTCTCTCTCTCTCTCTCTCTAAAATCCCAACACCAAATTAATCTCTCTCTCTCTCTCTCTCTCTCTCTCTATAAACCCCTATTCCAAATATATCTTTCCTCTCATGAAATACCCCACCTCCATTATACGTCTTGACTCTAAATGCCTAACCTTGAATCTATCTCTTTATATTTCGCTCTCTCTAAATCCCTAGCCCGTAGTATCTCTCTCTCTAAACCACTACCCTCCAAAGTCTCTCTATCTCTTTCTCTAAACCCCCAAACATCTCTCTCTCTCCCTAAGTTCCTAACCCCTAATCTCTCTCTCTCTCTCTCTCTCTCTAAGTTCCTAACCCCTAATATCTCTCTCTCTCTCTCTCTCTCTCTCTCTCTCTTAACACCAAACCTCTAATGTCTATCTCTCTTTCTCACTCTTTAAAACCATGAAACATAATATATCTCTCTAACCACATAACACCACCTCCGTCTTATTTCTATATCCTTGGTTTCCTTAATGGTTTCCTGTAAGTTAGATTAATTCTCTGAATTTTCAGTTTTCTATCAATTAGTTGTTTGAGGATGCAAGTGTGCTCCAGATTTGGGGTTGTACTAAGTTGTAATCCAAGTTTACCCTTAATCCTCTTACAGGTAGTATTTAAATATGTAGACATTTTCCTACCATTGATGAGGGGTAGCAACCCGAAGCAGTGTGAACTAAAACCACTCTATTTCAAAGGGAAATTGTACTAGGTAGCTATTATATCTATCCATTTTTATCCCTTGATCCTCTTACGGGTAGTATCCAAACACATAGATTTTGTCTAGCCATTAATGAGGGGTAGCATCCTAAAATAGTGTGGATTAGAGGTCCAATCTATTTCAGTAGGGAATTACACCAGGTGGTTGCTACTCCGATGAGGAGCCTATATCATAGTTGTCACTTCAAAGGTATCTTTGTTTTATTAAACATTATGAAATCATATCCCTTATTCTTGATCCTCAACCAATATTACCTCCAAACCTCTAAACCTATGCATAGAAAGATAATTACGAAGACAATTTAGAGCCCCATTCTCAGTGCATTAGCCCTAAAAGATTACTTTCGTGCATCATTAGAAAATACCATGGATTTAGTTTGTGTAACATGGTTAAGGAACCAAAACCCATAATCTATGCTAAAAACATTGTAATGGCACCCATATCCTAGTTGAAAGCGAAAGATTCCATTTACAAGACATGTGAGGTGATATAGAACCATGTGCATGTCCACTAGACATAAAGATGAATATTTTAGGGCCTACATCCTCGTTGTTTATTCCTAAACCTTACAAAGGCCCTAACAAAGGCCCTAAGAACCATCCATGTAATTCGAAATATTATAACAACAATAATATGACCCATGTAGGACAATTATTCACTCTACATGGGATAATTATTCACTCTACCAGGAAATTGAACCAGTCTGGGACTAGGGGACTCAGCTTGGTGTTGAGGGCCATTCTTTGAATGGAGGCACCTCGTTAGCTACCAGGAATTTGACCCAGTCCGGGACTAGGGGACTCGTCTTGGGGCTGAGGGCCTATCTTTGAATGGAGGCAACTGATTAGTTACCAGGAATTTGATTTAGTCTAGGACTAGGGGACTCAGCCTAGGGCTGAGGGCCATTATCTGGGAGAATGGAGGCACCTGGTCAGTTACCAAGAATTTGACCTAGTCTAGGATTGGGGGTCTCAGCCTAGATTTGAGGTCCATTCATTGAATGGAGGAACCTGGTTAGCTACCAGTGTTGATTTTTCCTAAGCAACATCGAGAGCTATTCTCTTAAGAGAACGGGGACATTTGGTCAAGGAACAGGATATGGAACCAGTCCAGCACTGGGGGACTCAACCTTGAGTTGAGTATCCATTCTATTGAATGGAGACATCTGGTCAGGGACCAGGATGTGGAACCAGTCCAGTGCTGGGGGACTCATCCTAGAGTTGTGTGACCATTCTGTTGAATGAAGGCGTCTGGTTAGGGACCAAGATGT
This sequence comes from Pseudotsuga menziesii, assembly GCA_001517045.1. Taxonomy (NCBI): domain Eukaryota; kingdom Viridiplantae; phylum Streptophyta; class Pinopsida; order Pinales; family Pinaceae; genus Pseudotsuga; species Pseudotsuga menziesii. The sequence goes on along the minus strand of LPNX010093797.1, from coordinate 4,469 downwards.
GGAACCAGTCCAGCACTGGGAGACTCAACCTAGAACTGAGTGGCCATTCTTTGAATGGAGGCACTTGGTCAATTAATAGGAAGATGACCAAGTCTAGCACTGGGGGACTCAGCTTAAGGCTGAGGGCCATTATTCAGGAGAATGGAGGCGCTTAGTCTATTACCAAGTATTTGACCTTGGGTCAAATTATGCAGCTTATGGCTGATGCACCTGGTCTGTTACGAGGATATAACTATAAGCCCCAGACCGAGTCTGGGCATGTGAGACACTTTGACCCTCGATCTATGGGCTTTGTGATCTTCTCCAATTCTTAGCTACCCTTGGTTGAGACACCTAGTACCCGATCTTGGTGTCACATAGAGTGTGAGATAAAAGCATTAGTAATTCTCTCTGTTTATGATGACGTACTTTGAGTGGGGATGAAGGACCACCTTGACCACTTGTTTTGACCACAGGGCACTTAAAGAAGGATAAAGTAAAATTAAAAACTACATAAGGACCCTTAGTACCACTAAGGAGTCAAAGTGAAAGTGCAAAAATACCTTTAGTACCACTAAAGGTAAAAGTAAAAAAGATAAAATAATAAAATAATATTATTTTGTTCTTTTAAGTTTTGTTCCACTTACAAGTGATTCAAAGGATATAAAAGAAGATCAATCCATTTCATTTTGTTACACACACTTGCTCATGATCCTATAGCTATTCAAGGAATATTTTCGCTCACATTGTGGAGGACATCTTTTGTGGTTATGCCCTAGCATGGAGGATTCTAGCTAGGGCACCCACTATTTTACAGTCTAATCCTAAACTAGGGTTTCACCATTAGTGAACAATAGCAGCAACACCTTCTCCCTTTTCACGAGCTAAGGTTTCTTCTAAACCCTCACATCACCTTTAGAATTATCATGGGCAACCTTCTTCCCTCACGGGCAGCCTTGGTCTATTCACAGGCAGGCCAGATCTCCTGTCCAGGCACCTCCCTCTACCCTTCGTCACTCACAACAAGCCTTAGCATGGATTAGGCATGCTACCAACACCCTTGGGCAACTACCAACACCCTTGGGCAGGCTGCTACAACCCTCGGGCAGCCATAGTCTGCCTGCTACCACCCTCGGGCAGCCATAGTCTGCTTGCTATAGACTTCTAACAGGTAGCAGTGATGCTCGGGTAGGGTTTCGGGCAAGCAGCAGAGCTCGGGAAGGGTAGATAGGGTCTGGGTAGGAAAAATAGCAACTTCGGGCAGGCTGACAGGGATTCATGCAGGGCAGACATACCTTTGGGCAGGAAGACAGGGCTCGAAAAGAGGGCTTGGGAAGTAGACAGAGAGTTCTGGGTAGTAGCAATCTACTTGGGAAGGCTGACTGGGATCACAGACAGGTTGACAGGGATCACACAGGGATCTCAAGCAATTTTAGTCTCAGTCTAGGCAGATTCAGGCAGGCAGAATAAATTCTGGGTAGCCATTCTGGAAGTTTCGGGCAGCTAGAAGAATTAGGGAAAAAATCCCTAATATGATTTTTGTATGAAATACATTTTCGTAGATTTTTTATCTGTGGTACAAACCCATTAGGGTTTGAGAATTATTGAGAAACTCAGTCATCTCATTTAAGAGGTGAATTACTAATGCTTTTTGGGGTTTTTGTCCTTTAAAGCATTACTCGTGAAAAACTACCATGTTCAATGTGTGTGATGTTGTTGATGTTTCTACTGCACTTGTCTTTTGTTATCTTACAGTCTACAAAATTTTAAGAATTCATGCTAATGCTAACATTCAACAACCAAGAATTTAACCTAGTCTGGGACTAGGATCTCAGCCTGGGGCTAAGGGATATTCTCCAGGAGAATGCAGGCACTTGGTCAGTTACCAAGTATTTGACATTGAGTCATTTGATGCAGCCTGGGGATGAGGCACCTGGTCAGTTACTAGGTCATCACCATAAGCCCTAGACCGGGTCTAGGCAAGTCATGCACTCCTCTCCTTGATCTATGGGCTATGATACCTTCTCCAGGGACTAGATACCCCTGGTTGAGAAACCTAGCACCTGATCTTGGTGGCATGAGGAGATCAAGATAAAGCATTTAGTAATTCTCCTTATTTACAAAGATGTACTTTGAGTGGGCATGAATGAACCACATGGATCCTTGAGACAATTTGTTATGATCACAAAAATACTTGGAGGACCATTTAACCCTAGCCTTGGTCTATGAGACCATCAAGAGAAGGACCAAGTGGCACAAGTCAAAACACCAAAAAGACCTTTGTACCACAAAAGATTAAAGTCAAAGGGTCAAAGATGAAAAAGAAGTTAAACCCTAATGTCAACTCCTAATTATGTGGAACTAACTTAAATGTTGATGGACCATAAATAAAGGACATTTGAAATTCATCTCATAGACACAACACTTCAACACTTGACTGCTCCTCTACTCGCTGCTTGAGGTTGATAGAGATAATTTTGGTGGCTAGTGTTGTTTTTCTTCAACAGTGGCAACATTTATGCTTTATTGGTTTCTCTTGTCACACTACAGTCACTATGGTGGTTACCTTTATATGTAGTAGCTGTAATAACCCTCGATGGTGGTCTAGGGCTACAACAGGTCTCAGTGTGAAGCTTGTTGGCGGTCAAAAATCTCACAACAACACTAAAAATATTTCCTTCTTCTCGTTGATACATTTCATGTGACCATAACCAAACTAGGGTATGTTGCAACACCCTCGAGCCCTGCTAGGGCTGATCTACTATGCACCCTAGCTCTTGTTGGGGATTCTACAGCTCACGGGTGACCTACTAAGGTCACCCTCTATGCACCTAAGCCCTGTTAGGGCCTCAAGATTTGTTAGGGCTCCAACAGGTGCACACAACAGTCACGGTGGTTGCTAGGGCTGCTCACAGCCCACGGGAAGTAGCATCGTTGTACAACAGGCGGTGGTGGTCTAGGGAAGCAACAACAACATATAACAGGGTTACGTGGAGACTAGGGCTGAAGCAACAGCCTTGGTGGTGACCTAATTAAACAACAAAACCCTCGTTGGTGTCCTAATTGAGTAGCAACACCCTGCTAGTGGTCACAAGTAGCAGTAATAGTTTGTTACAACCCTGCTAGTGGTCACGGGTAGCAACAACAGTCTGCTACAACCCTCGTTGATGGTCACTATTGGCAACAACAATAGTTAGAAGGCCACCTGCAACAACATCAACAGACCTAATGGTCACAGGTAGCAACAACAGTTTGTTACAACCCTGCTAGTGGTCACAGGTAGCAGTAGTAGTCTGCTACAACCCCTGTTGATGGTCACAATTGGCAAAAACCGCAGTTAGCAGGTCACCTACAGTAGCATCAATAGACTTGGTGGTCATGAGCAGCTACAGTGGGCTGCTACAGGTGGTTAGGGTTAGCTGCAGAAGGCTTCTACAAGACTCAACAGTATCTCACACTCCACGTGGCAACAACAAATGATAGCAACACTAAGCCTACGAGGGCTACTTTGATTTTGGAAAATTTTTGTACATTCATCTCAGAATTCTGAGATCAGAACCGATTGATTTAGATTTGGATCAATATCAGTTAATCAGGTAAGCTTTGTAGAGAATGCATGCTAATTTCTTGAAGGAATGCTTGAAATTGTTTTTGAATAATGTGTAAATCTGGCTTTGGTGGGAGTGCTTAAAAACCTTAAAATTCTTGTGAAATGGTAGGTTGGGCTAATGAAAACCCCAACCTTGAATTTGCATTCTCTGGACCATTCTCTTATCGATATTTTTACACACTTTACTACGGGCATGTGAAATGTTAGGTACATGGCATCAATTGGGCATGTGAACTGTTAGGTACATGGCATCTATTGGGCATGTGAATTTTAACCACATCTTTTATAGCAGACGTCTTGTCCATCTTGGTGATTTCTTTGGCATAAGAATACTTCAAATTTTGTTGTATATTTGGAGCTTTAGATAAATGAAGTGCCACCTGAACAAATATTGTTTGAACTTTTCTATATCATATGTTGGCCAACTTCTCCTTATCATAGATTCATAATTACCAATCAAATTTTTTCTTTCAAAGAAACAAGATGTTGATTTTGCATGAGCACATCCCCTCTGCTGGTGCCTGAAGCATCACATTCCACTTAAAAGAGCAGTGAGATATGCTCAAATAATTGTTGGATGTAACCTTCTTTGTGTGTTGTAATGTGTCTTCTATTTCTTTTGCCATTTTAGTTGATCCTTGTTCGTAATATCAGCGAAGAGTCTCATCAGGCTCCCAAATCTTGGATAGATCCCTTGTAGAAGTTGCACAACATCTAGAATCCCCTCAACTAGCTCACATTCTTTGGAGTGGGATAGTCAAGAATTGCCTGAGTGATATTAAAAATTATTCCTATTTCCTTGAGCATTCTGGCTATCACAAGGTGCAACATAGAAAATCGTAAAAGCAATTCCATAGAGAAATACATTTAGTAACATATA
>LPNX010093788.1:7971-63298 GCA_001517045.1 Pseudotsuga menziesii | reverse complement strand
TTTGCTACTTACCTGTTGTGACATGAAATTACAGTAGAGTTTTAGATTTTGCCATTGGATTGAGTTTCTCTTTTGTTGAGAGATCTCCTTTTACACACATGTCCGCAGTTCAATATTTTAGCATTTTTATAGCTCCCTCTACACTTACGTCACTTCACCATCATTGCTCCTCGGAGGTACTCTTGTAGACTTTGGGAGTGTCGTCGTAGTTCGGTTCATTGAATCATTTTCATCCCACCACTAGTGAACATCGCTCACACTCTCTAGAATAATTTTTTGAGAGAATTACATTTGAGACTGATCATTATCACTCAAATCCCTCTCCCACATGTAGTCCTATGGATGCTAACATTCCTTTTTCTGGTGGCATAAGCCCCAAGTCCATTTATGGAGGATTAGTTGGAGGTGGTCCTAGTGGGGGGAACCCCCCACCCACAAACCCTCATATGGGAAAGCCACCTATGGGAAATCATCCTACTGATAACCCCCCCACAACAAACCCNTATGGAGGATTAGTTGGAGGTGGTCCTAGTGGGGGGAACCCCCCACCCACAAACCCTCATATGGGAAAGCCACCTATGGGAAATCATCCTACTGATAACCCCCCCACAACAAAACCACCCACTAGGAACCCTCCCCTAAAAAATCCTCCACTTATAGGTCTCATGACTACGAGCTTACCATTTATGGCTAGCCTCAACCTCTAAGATTTGGTGGGGCTGACCAACGATCTAATTCTTTGTGATCCAAGCTAGCCCCCTTGGCCAACCAATCTCCCATCAAACATCCCAAAATTTGAAGGTAAGGCTATGGAATACCCCAAAAATCATAAAATGTTATTTCACCTATGGTGCTCCTAAAATAGTATCGTAGACGATTCCATCAGGATACACAATTTCCAATGGACCCTCACTAATGTCGTTTCCAAGTGGTATATAGACCAACCCCATGGAACCTGTACTAATTTTGTGTCATTAGCATCCACCTTCCTATAATTATTTTAGTTACCCATATGGTATGATGATGGACTATAAATTATTCTCTCTTGTTGACAGAATTTGGCCACCCACATCACAAACCACATTCGTGAGTGGCGTAGACACAAAAGTCTGTGCAAAATCAAACTTGATGACTATATATTTTTGGATTGGTTCCTCAAGTCCTTAGTCCCTTCCATTTATAAATATGTGTCCTTTGAATGGCCTCAAACAGAGGAAGAGGCTATCCTAAAAGATCAGTATTTCGACCTAATATATGTGCAATTTGGATATTTATATACCATCACCCTTGATGCTCCTCGCAGAGACTCCTATTAGAAAGATATTTCAATGGCATCCCACACTGTGGATGGAATCATTGGAAACATAACCTCGATACCCAAATCATATGTACCTTACCCTCCCATAGTGAGTGGTTATGCGTACGAATCTATCCAAAATGTAGTGCATCCTAATCAGGTCCATGTTTCCACTTAGATATATGGCCCAGATTTATCGAGTCCCTCATCACACATAGGAATGAGTACCTCATACTCAACGTATGCATAATCCCCCCATGTTTATGAGACCTCCTATCATGGCACCTTGTGTGGTAGTGCTTCCACTGTCTTTGTGGCCCCTTCGACCATGAACATGTGTTATCCTTTTCCTTGCCCACTTCTAGTCTCTCCAATGCAGCCACACCCTATTGTTCCCCATTTTCGCCAAGGGCAAGTATACACACAACAAAACATGCCCCCTCAAGTTGTTCCCAACACCCAACAAGCACAGACCTAGAAAATAATCAAAGAAATAACAAGGGAAATAACCGATGGAAGGGAGGTGGAAACCAACCTAAAACCCCGTCTGATAACATCGGTGCAAATCCTGCAAACCAAGACCCCAACAAGCCACCTAAACAATCCAATATCTCTCAACTTTGGACAAACCATTCATGTTGTTTGTATGGGAATTATACCCATCATTTTCCACACTTAGAAAAGGCACACCAATTGTGTAATTAGGTAATTAAATGTGAAGCAATGGTGGCCCCACAAAGGAAAGCTATCCCACCCATGCCTAAAACTACCCAAACTCATCCTGTGGTTCTACAAAACTCCTCCCTCACGCAAGGATTTCTAATGTGACAAATAATGGCACCTTACTCAACCCAACCAACACTCATTGAGTCAACCACCTAAATTTGGGGTTTAACACCTTTTGATGATGTCCTCTGATGTCAACCTCCAAACCCAACATAACCAATATGGCCCAACATCTGAAATTCTGACTACCATTAAAGGGAAAGACACCACTCCCATGGTGATACCTTGCACTTTCATATGCCTCCTACTGATGGTATTCAAAAAGTCCCTAAGTTTACTTTATGTCACATTGAAAATAATCCCAACACTCGGTCTGCCCCTAATTACAACATTGTAGATGACTTAGTGCAGTCCCCAGCTTCCATGTCAACCTTGTAAGTCCTTAGAAATTGTCTTGCGCAACAAAAATCCTTACTCTCTACTTTAGGTGCAATATATCCATGTCACTCCTAGTTGATGACATTTGATTTGGATCAAGCAAAGACATAGATTCCCTCCTCAGTAACCTTCCAAATTTCAGTTACCATTCGTAACTTGGTCATTCATTAGTGCATTGTTGACGAGGACACTTCCACCCGTGTCATGTCATCTCATGTTTGGAAGAAGCTCAGATCCCTTAAACTAGAGTCATCACTCATGACTTTACATGCTTATGTTGGTCATGCAACTCAACATCATGGCCTTCTCTTGAATGTCTTTGTAGAGTTAGCTGAAAAAATGGTGTTAATAGACACTGAAGTTATCAANTCATGACTTTACATGCTTATGTTGGTCATGCAACTCAACATCATGGCCTTCTCTTGAATGTCTTTGTAGAGTTAGCTGAAAAAATGGTGTTAATAGACACTGAAGTTGTCAACGCCTATTTAGACTACAATATCCTCCATGGACGTAGCTATATGTATGTGATGAAAGTAGTTTCCTCATCTGTCTTCTGACTTATGATGTTCCCTCACAAAAGAAAGATTGTTAAGTTGGAACAATTGATGTACTACGATCCCAAGGGACCATCCTTTCTGGAGAATGTCTTACCTCTAGTTGGAAGCACTATCGGTTCTTCCTCCATCCCATCTTTTACTAATGTTGGGCCTGGTATTTTTTAAAATTCCCCCGTTATTATAAATTTTCACGCTTTGTCACCTCCACCCCCGAAAGTGGAAATCGTTGAGCTCTACATGGTTTCTTCAAGTAACACCATGACCCATACACAACCCAAACCAAACCCCTATACCAGTCAGTTACATGGTAACCAATGGGCAAAAACTCATATTCAGCAAATCCCATTTTTGTTTCCACCATATGGAATCGTGAGCATGTTATTCATGCCAACTCTAAATCTCTCAAGNCAGTCAGTTACATGGTAACCAATGGGCAAAAACTCATATTCAGCAAATCCCATTTTTGTTTCCACCATATGGAATCGTGAGCATGTTATTCATGCCAACTCTAAATCTCTCAGGTTTAACGTTGGGCCTCCTTGTTTGTTACCTTACCCCTCCCAACCCACTTCCCACACCGCATGGTTTTTTAACACATTTGAAACCTATTGGTACTTCCAACCACCTTCCTCTTGAAGTGTCGAAAGTAGCACCAAGCACTGCCCCACATCCTCCCAAAAATATGGTTGGGGGAAATACAGGGAGTGCAACANACCTATTGGTACTTCCAACCACCTTCCTCTTGAAGTGTCGAAAGTAGCACCAAGCACTGCCCCACATCCTCCCAAAAATATGGTTGGGGGAAATACAGGGAGTGCGACACCACTAGAAAACCGAAACAAAACCATAAACCCTTCCCCATCTGCCTCAGCTCAAGCCCCACCACCTTTTTCTTTGTGTGATGTTTTGGGTCATGCTACCCATAACTATCCATATTTTCCTATCTTATGCACTCATCTGCAAACATTAGATGATGATCCCCTTCAAAAGCTCCCATTAGTCTATCTGATCAACATCCCCAAACCATGCAATAAGTCGTTGCACACCAACCATCCTTGTGCAGTGTGTGGACTCCATGGCCATTACTCACATCATTGCCAATATTTTCCTGGGTATCCTTCGATACTTTTTGATCTGTGATGTCTCTCCACAAACCCCCAAGTCACATTAATTGAAGAATTTCACCCTCCAACGACTTCTTCCAGTGGGACAGAGACCATTTTTCTCATCTCATATTCTTATGAGCCTTCCTCATCAACCAATCCCATGAAGGTTGTGTTAGAAAACACAAGTCTCTCTAACCTATTTGTTTGACCCTTCCAAACCAATGAGTGAATCCCATTCCCATAGCATGGGGGCAAGTCCGCAAACTTACCTACTCATCGCCATCATCCTCAAAGAAAATATTGGGGGAATCCACCCCACAAGTGGAACCCCTTGTCATCATCTCACCAAATTAGCGTGCCACCATGTCCATTAGCCTCATGGTACCACCCCTTTTGAGCGGCTGATGAATTCCCTTTCGGACCTCCTCAAGAGAACATCCACATTCCATTGACACATATGGACTGAGGGGAGTGATTAATTATCTCGGCCCTAGGATAGGAGGCATGTTCAATCATTTTTATCCTACCCCATCGCATCTATATTAACATTTCAATGAGCCCATAACTCAACCCAACACATACATGATCCATAATCACAAACCCCATGCCCATAGCATGGGGGAAATACCTTAACCCTACTCACTTTTTCACATGTGTGATATTAACCATTGATCAAGTTAATGTGTCATTTGAATATTTGATTTGATTTCCAAATGCACCATTTATTCTTGGGTATTGTTTTCATGTGTACAAGACCAGGTCATGACGAAATCCACTTGTTTCATTCAATGACCGATCACTACAGGTATAACACTTTATATAAGTAATAACCCCCATTGAATATCATATGCATCAATATGTTTCATCCCCATTTATGCTTGTAGGAACTCCCCACCCTATCTGGGTAAGTGGCAAATCCCATCCACCCTTGCATTTTCCCTTACTCGACAGTTAGAACCTACCTTACTTTTGTGATCATCTATTACCCCCTACATTCGGCGCCCATTCCATTTGTATCCCCGTAAAATCAATAGTTCATGTAGTTTGACATATAGAAACAAATCCTCATGCATCCTTCCATATTGTCACTCATTGGACTTTCCTCTAGACTCCCCGCACGAAGTTTCTATTAAGTTATTTTATGACTCCTTAAACAATGAAAAGATAGTCGAGTATTATTTTTTCCTTCAAACTCTTAAAAAGGATGTGAAGGAACATCTATCTAGTATACGTTTACCCCTTTTTCGGTCCAAATGGTATATTTTACGAAAAAAAATACTCTAGTTCATTTTCAATAGAAGAGTCCTCCTTAGTACACTTTTATGTTTTTTTATCTTTGGAGACTAACTTAAAGAAAAACAACACATATGGAGTTTTTTTTTCATACTCTCTAAAATTGAAAACACCAATGAGCATTAACTATTTCAGGATTGATAAAAATCCATGGGATAGTACCATATTGATCACACGTCTATACCTTCTTTGATCTCATTAAACCATGAAGAAGGCCCAAATGATGCTTTATAGTACCCCTGCAAATCACATATAGTCCCATATCACAACGGTTGGGTGTTATAATGTCTAGATTAATTCACCTAATATTTAATTATCGATCAGGGTTGGTAGGCTTAGAGTTGATACAAAATATATGCGAAGGTAGAGGGTGTCGTGTAAATATTTTAACAAACAAAAGATCGAAAGATCTTGCAAAATGAAAAACCGAGTCAAACTCCTAAGAATTCAATTATTAAAGTAATTAAACTGGAACAGAATACTAAAATAGATAATCAATAATTTATTTCATAAGAAAATAACTTTAAACCGAAAAAGATATTATCAACAACTAATCTTTAAATGGGAAGCTAGGATGCAAGGAAGACCTCATTCATAAACAAGTAGAAAAAATAATAAAAAGAAACAAGTAGAAAACTTAATAAAAAGAAACAAGTAGAATACTTAATAGGAATATCTTTGAATTCTGTCCTACAAGTCTCTTTCAATAATCACCCAATGAAAAAGGAACAACCTAAAAACATACTAAGGATAACACATATAATACTGAATTTTACATGCAAACGGATAAATTAGTCCAAAGGCATGAACACAAAACAGTACAACAATAAAAAGAATTCAGAAACAAACTCAAGAAACAAAACTTAAAATAGCTCAAAAACATATTTAAGGTGAAAAGAAATAAGGTAACTTTTAATAAATAACCTAAAACAATCTAAATTTAACTTTAATATTAAATAGAACTATCATCTAACTATCTCAGTCAAAGCATACTTCAAATATTAAAGAAACATAACTTGAAACAATTTCAAAACACATTAAAAACACTAAAAACGAAACTATGGGCTGAATGACAGACTGAACTGTGGGTCTGGAAGGGGTGACTGAATGACAGTTTAAACAGGCTGTCCGAATAACAGTCTATACCATTAAAATAACAGAAATTAACCTAAATGATCTAATCTTCAGCTGAATTCGCGCAAATGTAAATCTAATGCAAGGAAGCAGTAAATAAACATATTTATTGATCAAATTTAATAGTGAAATAAACTTAAACAAACTCATAAAAAAATTATTGCATATTAATAAACAAACTGAAATTCAAATTGCATAAACTTAAGACAGAAAGGAGATAAATAGAATTGAATCTATTTAACTTAATCAAAGTAATTTGTTCTATCTAATTGCAAATAAACTGGAAATGAAATAACTGAAAGTAAATTTAAAGGAAACTATGTGCGCAGTTAACTATTTAGCCTTCAGAAATAAAATTGCATTACAAGAAATAACAACAATCTAATGAAACAAACTAAACTAGCTATAATAGATAGAAGGGAACAAAATTACACAAAGGAATGAACCTCTGGTTGATGAGGGGCCCTCCCAGCAATCAGGGGTGTTTCTTGGCTAACGCTTACTCCAATGCAATCATAAAAAACAAAGCATATGGCTCTATTAAAACGATGGAACAGAGTTACAGAATTCTTCTCTTCAAAAAAACGACTATCTAACAAATGAAATGATCAACTCCCTAACTCTGCACATGGATTTGTTTATATACAATGTTTACAAAGATGAGAAAGTCAACCCTTTAGTGGTCGACTGCTATCTAAATTTAGTCAACCATAATGGCATATAACTAATAAAACTCCAACGCATAGGACCATTCCTTCTTCAGTGCACGTCGGCTCTCTTCATTGCGTGATGTAGTGCACAGGCTCCTTCTTCAGCGTGAACAGATCTCTTCATTGCATGATGTAGCATAGAGCTCCTTCTTTAGCATGGCAGGTGGACTAGTGTTGGACAGAGGAGAACACACTAACGAGTCTTCTAGAATGTGAACCATTTCATCACCCAAACGCATGGACTGTTGGTGTGGTGTCGAGCAGAGGCAGCGTGATGGTGAGTTTCTAGAACAGGAGCTTCTCCATCATCCAAACGCATGGACATCAGGTAGTTCACAGGCTGTTTCAACGTCTTAATGCCTAAAATCACTTTTCAACAGCGCACGGTTGGTTCAACGAACTGAATGATGAGCTGGATTGTGTGCTGGACCATGAGATGGATATGTTGTGGGCATATCTAGGATGAATGCAATGTCTATTTACCGGTGCGCTAAGGACTAAGGTCTGGAGTAACAACGAGTTAATATCTGGAAACCTTGCCAATGAATATTGCGCAGCGAGCTGGATGATGACCTGGATGTGTTGTGTGCATGGCTACCTGAATGTGTGTTTGTTGTTAATTCGTCCCAAAGGAATATATAACCTGTAAAAAAATATACATATCAATTAATAAATCAAATGTGCTTCAAACCATGTCAATTTTAATTAATAAAATTGTAAAATGATAATAATAAAAAGGATTTTACATAAACCTTAAATACATTCATACATGGGCTGAATAGTGATATGCGTGACATAAAACATGCAAAAAGATAACAAAACATATGTTTAAATGAGTAATTTAACTGCCAAAAATGATAACAAATCTAGGATCAACAACGAAAACATTCCCAAATTCCTTTGTTCGGTGTATTTTGTGATGAGTCACCCTTGGAGCCCCTTTTTCCATGATTAGTATTTTCCACAATGTCGATTAGTATTTTCCACTCTGAGGTCATCCCGTTGTAGACATACCTAGTGCATTTTCCCCCCTCCAGTTATGTTCCCCTCCCACAATATTGGTTACATATGCTTCCAAGTCATTCATGTTGTCATAATCTGAACAAAAGAAGTTTGAGTCCCATTACCCATTCACCATTTTATCCACCTACAGTGTCTCATTTCTATATCATGTTCCAATCACTTTATTGTTGTATACCTTGCAGTCTTATCGAGGAACCATCATTTCCTTGGTATTTGGAGGTCTCCATTTGTTGACACCAACACATCTATTCTAGAGGATAGACCTAGAGGTCCATGTACCTTAGCATCATTTCCATCATCGATGAATTCATATTGACTATCTGAGGGGAGTCCTTATTTCCCTTTAAGATGGTGTTTTCTCACGTGCTCGACATCAACTACATCATCGCACTGTTGATATTCATACAGGGTATTAGTCCTTCCATTATTTGGTCAAAGACCCTAGATGTCCTTTTAATATAGCACATTTATGAGTCCCTCTATAACCTTTTGAGTTTTATGTTCATTTTGATATTTGGTTTTCGTTGGTGACAGCGTGTGGAATCCCTCCATGCCTCCTAGTGTACCCATTTCTAGATGTTGTATACTACTGTACCTCTGAGATCCAAACTCTCAGTTCTTTGAGTCCTTACAGTTGTTGGACTCCTCCTTAATGTTGGGTATATGTTATATTATTTGCATGTGTGTGGGAGGTGCGCATGTTAGTGACACTCCTGGAGATCCCTATCAGCACCTTCATGAGAACATGGTGGTAGGTTTCTTTTTGCTATTTTGGGGAATTTTCTAAAAGTATGTAATTTAATATCACTTAAGGAATTGGGTCTATTTTCTATTTTGAGTTAATGTATTAGGGTACTGTATGTTGTAGAATACCTATATTGTATTGTGAGTTATTCATAATGATAATGAGAAAATAGGAGGTGTTGCTCTAAGGTTTGTTGGTTTTCCCAGTTAAGGGCGTCCAAGGTAAATCTCTATGTTTTATGTGTGAATATTATGATGTAATCTCTATTTTTCATAAATAATTTGTATGGTTTGATTCTATGCACAAGTTTAAAACTTACATGTGGTATCAAATATTGATTATTGACATCAGGGGGACTCCTTTGTTGTTGAGGGTTCGATGCGGTTGATCGATCTTGGATCTGTGATAAATCAGATTTCAGTGGGAGCTTTGTAGTGTTGATTTGTGCATTGAAGGAGAACGACGAGAAGTTCAGGAATTGAGATTGAGAAATTAAATGGCCGAAACTTTGAGCTATGGAAGCTCAAAATGGAGGATATTCTTGTATATTGGGAAAAGTGAATTATTATGGATCTAGGTACAAAACCCACTGGAACATCACAAGAATATTGGGATAAGTTAGAAAGAAGGGAAAGGAGAAGACGATGCAGCAAATTTGAACGTATCTGGTGAAGACGGTGCAACAAATCTTTGGAGGGAACTAGGGAGTTTGTATCAATCAAAATCCCTTGTGAACAAGTTGTTTCTGCAAAAGAAATTGTTTCATCTCAGAATGGCTGAAATGACATAGTGATAGAGCCTATGAATGTATACACTACTCTAGTAAGTCATATAACCTCTATTGGCATTAAAATGGTTGAACAAGATAAATGTATTACATTATTGTGTTCTTTTCAAAATTCTTGGGACAGCCTAATTGTTGCAATAGGTAGTGATAGTCAATCAACCTTAAAATTTGATGAAATAGTATCATCGTAACTATCATAAGAGATGAGGTGGAAAACCATGGATAATCATAGCATGGATGCCTTATCTATGAGAGGTTTCCCCTATGAGAGAAAAAAAGATAAAGGATCTGGGGGGTATATAAATATAAGGGTATATATAAATCCCCGGGAAAAGGAATAAGGAAGTGTTGGAAATGCAGCAAACATGGGAACTATAAGAAGGATTTCATATCTAATAATGTTGAGAAATAAAAGGGATCTAAGGATATCCCTTCTAAAAATGCGAATACCACCTCAGAAGAAGGAGGGGATGTGTACCTAGCTTCCATCGGTAATCATTCAAAACATGATATATGGATGATTGACTCAAGTGCATCATGTCATATGACCCCTCATAGGGAGTGGTTCTATGAATATCAAAAGTACAATGGACGAGAGGTGTACTTGGGAGATGATTCACCAACCAGTATTGTTGAACGTGGTAGAGTCAAGATGAAACTCAAGGATCGAAGGGTTAGAACTCTATCTGGAGTGATACACATTCCAAATCTAGTGAGAAACTTGATATCTATCGGAAAGATGGATGTTGCAGGTGTAAAGGCTATGTGTGGAGATGGTGGTTGCAAAATGGTTCAAGGATCAATGTTATTTATGAGGGGATTTTGATATGGAATTTTGTACAAACTATTGGGAAGCACCATCATAGATGAATGTAATAGTTCTATTGTGTTTAAGGAAGGAGGTAAATATGACATAACCCTGACTTCATTAGGAGAAAATCCGATGCTATGGCTTTAAAGATTGGGTCATATTGGAAAAAAGGGCCTTTGATAATTACAAGGTAAAGGTATGGTTGAAGGTATGATTGCTTGCACTCTGTTTTTTTATTTCTGTGAACATTGCATATATGGAAAATATAATCGAGTAATATTTTCATTTGGTGCTACAAGAGCAAAGGGAGTTATAGAGTTAATACACAATGATGTGTATAGACTTGTTCATGTTCCATCATTAAGTATATATGCGTATTATGTTTCATTTATTGATGATTTCGCAAGGAACACATGGATTTATTTTTTTCGAAAGAAATCTGAAGTATTTGCTAATTTTAAATAATTTAAGGCTCTTGTACAGAATCAGTCAGAAAAGAAAATAAAGGTGTTGAGGACCGATAATGGTGGAGAGTTCTGCGGGAATGAATTCAAGGACCTCTGTAAGAAGTGTGGTATAACAAGGAAGAATACTAATCCATATACACCTGAACAGAATGAGTTACTAAAAGGATGAATAGGATGTTGATGGAAAAGGAAAGAAGCATGCTAAGCAGTGTTGGGATAGGACAAGAATTCTGGAAAGAGGCGGTGGAGACAACATGTTACTTGGTAAATCGATCCCCCACATCAGCATTGGTTGAAAAAACTACACAAGATGTATGGAATAGTAAGAAACCCTATGTTAAGCATCTAATTTTTTTTGGTTGTGATGCTTATCTACATGTTCCAAAGGAGAAAAGGAGCAAGTTGGATAACAAAGATAAAAAAATGCAGCTTTATTGGCTATAAAGATGGTCTAAAAGGTTATAAGCTTTGGAATCTTGTAACTAAGAAGATTGTTTACAGTCGATATGTTGTGTTTAGAGACGTCAAAGAATTCCCCAGATAGGAAGTGACTCCAATGGAAAAGGAACCAGATAAAATAGAGTTTGAGTTATAAGGTGAAGAATATGACTCAACAAAAAAAGTTGAATAAGAATAAGAAGAACCTCATACCCTAGTTTTGAGGAGAACATCTCGAGAAAGAAGGAAACTAGAAAGGTATTCCCTTCCTAATTTTCTCTCTCATTTTTCTTTTTCTATTACAGATACTAATCCTAGAAATGTGAAGGAAGTTGTTGATTCAGAGGATAGTGATATCTAGAAGAAGGCCATGGTTGAAGAAATGGATTCGTTGGACAAAAATGAAGCTTGGGATCTATTTGAGTTACCAGTTGGAAGAAAATTTGTTGGTAGAAAATGGTTGTTTAAAAAGAAGTTAAATGCAGAAGGTAAAGTGGAGAAACACAAATCCTACTTGGTAGCAAAGGGATATTCTTAGGTAGAGGGGATTGATTTCGGTGAAATATTTTCTCCAATTGCAAAATTAACTTCTATTGGATTTATTATTTCTATTGTTGTTGCTTTTGATCTTGAAGTAGAGAAGATGGATATGAAGACAATGTTCTTATATGTGGATCTAGAAGAAAAAATCTACATGAAGCAACTGAGAAGGGTTCATATTAAATGGAAAGAAAGAGATAGTATGTAATCCAAAGAATTTCCTATATATTCTAAAGCAATATCCAAGGATGTGGTACCAAAAATTTGACACATACATACTTGTATTAGGGTTTGTGAGAAGCAAATATGATCATTGTGTATACTCCAAACAAGTTGGTGATTACTTCATTAACATAGTATTGTATGTTGATGACATGTTTTTTATTGGAAATGGAAAATATGTTATAAAGGAGGTGAATTCTCAGTTGTCCTCCAAATTTGACATGAAATGTATCAGTGTTGAAAACTTCATATTGGGAATGGAGATAAGAAGAGATTATGCAAACAAGAAGATCTGGTTAAATCAAAGAAAATATGTTTATACGATACTATAGAGATTTAACATGCAGGAAAGTAAGGCAGTCAAGGTCCCTATTCATGTAGTTGTAAAGTTATATGTAGAGTCATGTCCCAACGCATGGTAAGAGGAAGAATATATTTTATGAGTTCCATATTCCAATGTAGTTGGAAGCTTGATATATGCAATGGTTTGTACCAAACTAGATATTGCTAATGCAGTGGGAGTTTTGAGCATATATATTTCAAATCTAGGGAAAGAGCATTGTATAGATGTAAAGAGGGTATTTAGATACTTGTGTAGCAACACATATTAAGCAATATGCTACCAAGGAAGACCTATAATAGATAGAGTAATAGATGTACATGGATGTTTTCATGTAGACTAAGTTGGAGATCTTGATTGCAGAAGATCTACAAGTGGGTGTGTATTTAACCTATTTGGAGGAGCTATTAGTTGGATGAGCAAGAGACAAGATGTAGTTGCACTCTCAACTATAGAAGTTGAATACATGGAATCCACACATTCCAACAAATAATCATTGTGGTTGCAAATACTGTGTTCAAGTGTTGGGTTTGTACAAAAAGTTCTAAGGTTAGATTGTGATATCCAAAGTGCAATCTTTTTGGAAAAGAACCATGCTTATCATGCTAAGACAAAGTATATTTGTGTGCAATATCACTTTGTGAGAGATATGGTTGAATACAAGAAGGTGTTGTTGGAAAATTTTGATACCTTGAAGAATTTTTCAAACTCATAAACAAAGTCTGTCAATATAGATAATTTATCTTTGTGTATAGAATATATGGGTATTGATTCCCTAAACCTATGAATTTATGAGTGCACGACTCATTGCTATGCAAATAAAACAACAAGTGGAATAATGTTTGGTATATGTCATGTCCCAAATTTTGAATTCGGTCAAAATGGCCTAATCACATTTTCCATATTCATGAGAGTTTGTCAAATTGATGCTAAGGGTCAGATAATTGCCAAGGAGGAAAATTACTAGTTTCCTAGGTTGGGGGTGGAAGCTTTGGGATTTGGAATAATGGGGACGATAAATGATGTTTGAACATTAGAATGGAATAAATATTTAATAAAGGAGCTAAATAAATAAATACAAATTAAAATCAAAGCTTCAATTGATCATGAAGACACATGGAGGATGTGGGACCCACACAAGCAAGATTTTCTATGCCACATGGCATCCTCCTCTTGTCATTTTGAATCCATAAGAAGTCCAAGGGTCTTGGGATGAGTTGGAAGGTAAAAATAATTGGCATGAATCAATTAAGTTTGAATTGGAGTGGAATATTAACTCCCATGGAAGAGGAAAAGGCATTTTGGAGCTAGTGAGACATTTGGACTAGATTCCCTAGCTCTATGATAACAATGATGAAGGTTATATGAAACCTATGAAAAAAATCAAATATGAAGGATGAAATATGACATATATGACATGTTAGGGATAAAACTAGCTCCAATATGGCGCTCAAGGTATTTAGGGCAGTTAAGATGCTTTCACATGTGATTTAGTGGAAGTGGGAGACTAGGAATTGTTGTACAAGTGGCATTCTTTGAATTATCTTCCCAGCTAGAGTTGGAATGCATATATTGGAAGGAATTAAAACCATAGAGAGATTGGAAACTTTATAAATGTCAAGAACAAATAATCAAGGCACCTTTTGATCATTTGATAAAATTGCATATGTGAAGAGGGAGAGCTAGTGGGTGACTAGTTTCTTGCCTTAGCCAATTTCAAGGGTGAAAGATTCCCATCCAAGTTGGTGTTTGGAGAGGCCATTCAGGTATTTCATGGAGATTTAATGGATTTTGTATTTTCAGTTGTAAGCTACATGGAATCTCATGGTTTGCTCTAGTGCATCACATTCTCTCAACCATTTCCAGCTTTTATTGCATATTCTTTCTCGTGGAGGCATTGCACTTTGGGTGAGTTATTGTACTCTTTTGTAGAGATTATCATGGTCCATTTATGATTTTATTAATATTAATATAATATTTTATTCATATTCATAAATTATTATGTCGAAATACCAAATGGCTGTATGTAAAAGTGATTATTAATGAGCAAACAATGACCATTTCCCCACTATATTAATGTATGCCATTGAATGATAAGGATTTAGAGATTCTCATGGTCCATTTTTTATTGTAGTAATATAAATATAATATTTTCTTAATATTCATAAATTCTCATGTTGAAATACCAAATGGTTGTATGTAAATTTGATTATTAATGAGCAAACAATGACCATTTCGCCACTATATTGATGTATGCCATTGTAATGCTGATGATTTCGAATGAAAGAATGTTTCGTTGATATATTTATGATGAATTGAATTAAATGGATGATTATTACAAGTTTCATGTCCAGAACATAAGAATTTGAAGTCATCTTACTCAGTTTATTTACATTTGGAGAATATTTGGCGTCATTTCCCCCAAGGGTCAAACTAGTGATTTTGTAGCTGTTTGGGAGAGGGTTATAACAGAATTTATAAACTGAATAATGATTCACATGAGAAATTAATAATTTTACTTAAAAATACTCTACCTCTATTCAGAAATTCAAGTGGGTTTGGGAGCATTTGGAAAGCCAATTTCAGCATTTACCTTGGGGGAATTGGAACCCCAGTTTGCTAGTAAAAACTCCCACCTTGGAAAGAATATTAAACCAGATTTCAGAAGTTTTTGGAGGATCATAAATAATCCCTGAAAATAATATTCAAGTATTAATATCATTCATATACCTTCTCAAAATATTTGGGATCATTTGGGCCAATTTGGAGATCTAGACATCAAAACTAGTCAAAGGTCGAAATAGGGAAAAAAATGAAAATTGGTTATTTTATAAAATTTCTTAAGAAGGGAAATTACAAGTGGTATCAGGGCATGATATTGGAAACTGATGTGATATAATATTTATGAGGACAATAATTCAAGGACCTCCATTAGATATTGAAACCAAAAGTGCTTTTGTTGAAGAGGAAAAGAAGTAGGAGAAGAAGGCAATTTTTTGAGAAAACTATGACTATCGATGAAAAGGGAACCTCATATGACGGTGAGGAGCATATAAAAATAATGGAACCTATATTTGAATACATGACCAAGAATCTTATGAAAGGATTTGAATTTTTGTTTATCCAACTCTGGAGAAAACATATTGATCTTAATCAAACCAAGGGGAAAAATGCATCATCTTGCTTGAAGGAGCAAAAGGAGGAGACCCATGAACCACCTAGTTCTGAAATAGGTGAAGTAGAAGAAGTAGTAAATGAAGAGGATATAAATTCACTCCCAAGTTAATCTGAAAAATATGAAGAGACATCACATGAGTATGAATAATTTCTATTCAAAATATTGAAGATCATTTCGAGTCACATTCTACCTTGGAAATGAAACAAAGAGCATCTACTGATGGATGCTTGAATTATGAAGGAGTACCTACTGATGGGTGCTCACACCTCTATGTTGGTGACATAGATATCACTTTCGAAAGTGTTTATGTNTAGCAGTTGAAGAAGAAACAAGATCAACTTCCCCATCACCACTTGAGCTTCATGAAGTTGGTCCAAGCAAGAAGGAAGAATATGAGGAGGTTCATTTGCAATAGCCTAATTTTATTGAAGGGTCCTTAAATATTAAATAAAATAATATCCAGGATTCCCTAAGAATACTCCATGACACTCAAGCATTAGTGTCAAATTCTTGTTGGAGAGCTACTTCATTGGAGGAAACATCCTTCCTTGAAGACGTGGAGAATCTTCAAAGAGAAATGTGCCACATCAAAGGTAATTTCATGTCTTTGATTTTTTATAGAAAGCATTTGTTTCAGCTTAATGAATTGTTACTTGATGCATACTTGAAGAATAATGAGGATAATCATAAGCTCACAATTCAAAATGAGCAACTTCTTGAAAAGTTGCAAGATGCTTGTTTTTCCTCCTATGTTTCAGATTGTCAAATGGTATATTGTTTGGAGGATTCTCATGACATGGTGGATAATGAGAAATATGGAAATTTGAATGTTCTTGATGTGTTTGAAGATGAAATTGAAGATATCCAAACACTTGATGTGGTTGAAGAGGAACTTGAATTGTCTCTCGATGAAGGTTATGCAATTTTTAAATAAGAGAATGATTCCTGTACATTGGAACCAATCTATGACAAAGGTTTCACACTTTTGAAGGAACTGCATGATACTACCCATATGGATCCTTCCCATTATGAAACTGTAACATCCCGGTTTTGACCCCGTTTGCATGATGTATATAATATAATTAATCGTGGTGAGGAGCTAAAGGCAAAATCCCCACCATCGATTTGGTTGTGTATGTTTCGGCAATAGGGATAGTTGCCGATGGTTTATCGTGCCATTTGGCACATTATAATTCGGCATCATGTAAATATGCACATCAAATAAAACTAAAACCACAACCACCTACGATAGTGCAATGTTGAATGAAAAGGGCATGATTCCATAGGATAAAGGGTGGGGGATGTCAAACCTTAGTCTATGTGGGAAAAACCCATGTTTTATCACCTTTGTTTGTCTGCCACCTTTCTTGTTCACCAACCTTTTTAACGTCTTGGTTTTGTTGTTGGGGGGGGGGACAGTTATGGCTGGTAGTTGAGGCAGTTATGGTGGTGGATGTGGCAGGCTGTTAGCCTTTTCCCACGCGCCCACTCCACCCACGACGACATTCAATTCCTCCATCTTCTCCATGACACCATTCTTCCCTGGCTGGTTCACTCTCACGTGGAGGTCGGTTCTGTTCTCCTCACACACCAGTCGGGGGGCTCTCTTTGTTGTTTGTGGTCTGTTGTTCCCATATTTTGCTGGTCGCATCCTTTATCCTCATGCACAGGAGTTCTGCATTAGTTTTCCTCACGGAGGGAATGGGTGAAATCGTGGCTATCACTCAGGATTTCGGGTGCAGGAGCCGTTCACGCTCTGGGCTGTGTGCCTATGTGATTCACCCCAGTTCGTTGTTTTCCACTATTTCATTGTGGGACAGGAGCTATCATCTTCCCCACATTTTGTTGGCTGAGTTTCCCTGCTATCTGGGACTGTGTATAGCTGCCATCATTTGCACTATGATTTGTGGCTGTTGATTTCCACAGTCGTTGGCTGAGCCTCCCATGGTTATGCTGGGAGTGTTGTTTACTATTCACTTTGGGCTGTGAATTGTTGCCATCATCCATTGTGTGTTTGGGCTGCTGTTATTCCCCTGGTTTTGGGTTGCGGTTGAGTTTTTTTGGCCACGTTAGGGCCAAGAACAACTCTGAGTTGCCTTGTGGGCTTGAGCTGTGACTCACCTTTCATTTGGGACTATCATCGGTTGACTTGCCTTCTTTACGGGGCTGTGAAGGGGTTTTTTTACTACTGGTATGCAATGGCTGTCCCTTGTACTGTGCTGGCTTGCCTGGCCTGTTGATGGCCTGATAAACCTAGCTGTGTTGGTTTGGCTGATTTTGTCCCCTTGGCTATGTGTAAGCCTACAAATGACCCTTATCCTTGGAGGAATCATTCCCAACTCGGGGGTGGCAGCATTGCTGAGAGATTGAT
The DNA here is from genome assembly GCA_001517045.1 of Pseudotsuga menziesii. Lineage (NCBI taxonomy): Eukaryota > Viridiplantae > Streptophyta > Pinopsida > Pinales > Pinaceae > Pseudotsuga > Pseudotsuga menziesii. Next base: position 45,112 of record LPNX010093788.1, on the reverse strand, counting down.
GAGCAAGATGGCCTATGGTTGGGTGGAACATTGCAGAAACGTAGCTGGTTGCGGGATTCTTCATCAAAAGATAAGTACCGTTGCTATTCCATCTCTGCAATTATATTGATGTTTAATGAGTTATGATGAACATGCTGAATGCTGGTTTATGAATATGTTTGCTTCCGCTGAATGATTAAGGAATTATGCATCTTGTATGATGTTTTATGCACTTTGTTATGCATGTTGTTTCAGCTTTTAATATCAGCATTTTTCCTATTTATGTTCATGGGGCTGTTTTCCTGGTTGAGTGATTGGTGTTGGTCGCGTCCTCTTCGCCGGTCTGAGGGATGGGGATGTGACAGAGTGGTATCAGAGTAAAGATTGCAACAATGGGCCTCTATGTGCCATGAAGGATGCAGTGACAGAGGGTAGAATTACCTTCTATGTTCAGCAGAACAACAGCAATCAAGAAATTTGATGACAGTGGATGAATGGAAAAATTCAAAAAAATTTCTAGGTATATGAACAGTGGTTCATCGGAGCACTAAGTAGAAAAGACTTCCGCTGTGGCGGAAGGATTAGCGGAATTGACTTCCGCTGTATCGGAAGAAGAAAGCGTTCTGTGAGCCGCCGTTGTGGAAGCCAAAGTGTTAAGTCTTCCGACGAGAGAGAGAGCCTCCGTTGCGGAAGAATTAGTGGTCCCAAGAGCCGCCGTTGTGGAAGGATAAGTGGAAGCGCACCTGACGGAGTACAGTCGGAGGGAAAAATTTTGAAAAAAAAATTTGGCTAAGTGTTGGAGCCATCAGAACAATTAGTGAAATGGACTTCCACCGTTGCGGAAGAGTTAGTGAAGTTGACTTCCGACGTAGAGAAAGAGCTAGTGGAACGGACTTTCGCCGTTGCGGATGGCGAAGCAACTTAGCGTCCGACAAGAAAGTGGTTCCGACCGCCGACAGGTGTTATATTGGGCGGAAGGAAGAAAAACAATTTTTTCAAAAATTTGTCTAAGTGATGAAATCGTCGTCGGAAAAGGTGGAACGAGTTCCGCCGTTACGGAAGCTAAAGTAATTAGCCAGCCGATGAGGAAGACCTCCGACGCCGCAAAAAAGTTTAAAATTGTTCCAAGTAAACAGCTGCCAGTCGGAAGAGAAAACATTTCGTGAGCTACCGTTGCGGAAGCGAAAGCATTATGGCTTCCGACTAGAAAGGCTGCCGATGACGATTGGAAAGAGAAAGCGTTTCGTGAGTCGTCGTTGCGGAAGACCAAACTGCTAAGTCTTCCGACGGGGAAAAGTTCCGACTGCCGATGCAATCAAAATAAGTTCGCCAATCGGAGGAAGATATTGTTTTCTGTGCCGCTGTTGTAGAAGCGAAAGCACAAAGACTTCCGATGAGAAAAGACATCCGATGCCGGTCAAAGAATTAGTTCATCGATCGAAAGAAGGTAGAGGTTTGATGTTCCGCCGTTGCGGCTGTGGAAGGGATTCAGCCACCGATTCTATGGAACGGTTAGTTGTTCAGGAGCTGATTCCGCGGGAGAGAAAATGGTTTCGAGAGCCAATTCTACAGAAGAGAGAATGGTATGAGAGTTGATTCTACGGAAGAATAATTGGGGAAGAGACCCGATTGAACAAAGGAAAATTCAGTTGTTTTTCGAAAGAATTTTCAATGGTTTTACAATGGATTTTCAGGGCTGAGAATGAGAAATGAGGCAGCGATCTTGTGCGCCAGATTGCACGAAAACCAATGATTTACAACAACAACAAAAATGAGGGTGCTGCCCTCGACCCTCCCTACAGTGGCGCAGGGAAGCCATAAGGGGGCAAGCCCCCTTGACCCCCATCGTCCTCTGAGACAGTCATTCTTGTGAAAAGATGAATGATGCATCGAAAATGAGATCTGCAAGTTATTGAGTGTTCCTCGTTGTATGCATTGAATTCTCTGATAGAAAAGTCTTGTAGAATCTCTAGACTTGCTCCTATAGATGGCTAAAGTTTGCACCCAGACCAAAATATAGTGGTGTGTAAAAATGCAGAGGTTTGGTGAAAGCCTTCATTCTTAGAAGTGGTGTGAATTTCACACTCGAGATCGGAATGAAGCATGTGGATAGGCGTTGGAAAGCTTATCCAGTAGGGAACAAGGGTAAGTCACCAGAATCTGAGCATGAAGTAGCAAAGTGCTAATGACGGCCGCTGCTATCAAATGGACAAGTCTGGAAAAAATGCATGCCTAGAGGTAGCAAGACTATGAAGGCTAACTAGCTGTTGTGTGGAAAATGAGTTCCATGCAAAGATGAAAGACTTGAAAAGGGAAGTTTCCGTAAAACCCTGTCTTGCTTATTATAACTACATTTCCTAAGTTTTATGCATGAAATGCATAAGGATATGTATTGCATGCATAGGATATTGCATGTTGGTAAGAATATTGGGAATTATATATCTATAATAACCCACTAATGATAATCATTGCTTTGATGTTGGCATTACTGGAAAAACCGACGATGACATGGATCTAGCTGAATATGTTGTTGATGCTGATGGATGTGACCAGCAACCCTCTGAAGAAAGGGATAAGGAAACAAGTCCATAACAAAAGTTGGTGAGCAACTATGGCAATCTCTTGCAAAGGACCAACCAAATTGGTCATGTCAAGGGTGTAAGTATGACCCATGCAGGTAAGAGTTTGATTATGACAAATTCCATGGAGTGGTAAGGGTAAGAGACCTCCTACCATGTGGAAATTGGAATATAGAAAGGTGTCATGCCTATATATGTTGATGATATTGATTATAATAATGCATCCTAGATGAAGAGGACATGGTTAGGCCATACATGGTATGTTGAATGCATTAAGATGAATGCATGTGATATTAGGAATGACTAATGACTGAAATGATGAATTAATGACAATTCAGGAGCCATTTCAAAGGTTGTTATGAATGCAGGATAGTCATGATCAATTGGCTGCCAGAAATGCTCTATGGAAGAGAAAGGTGGTATGAATGATACGCCTATGAAGTAAGGAGTATCTAAACACTTCATTTAATTGCATGAATGTTGTGACTATACCTTGAAATGTTAATATGATAATGATTGCATGAAGTAAATGAGCTTTGATAATACTGATGTGACTAACAGCTGGAAGAATTTGAATTTTATAAATTCAGAAAATGCTTCGGTGATGGTTGTAGCAATGAGAAGGTTATATGCATCCAGACTTACCAAGTGTTTGGTTGATTGAAGCTCAGGTTTCAGGTAGATTATTTCGAGCATGGCATTGAGAGGTAAGACCCTGACCAATGCCAGAATCTACCATGTGAAAGAGCTTGTTAAATTTGAATTGTGAATTTCAAATTTAAGAAATTGCTGACAACTATTAGTCACTATTGGCTTGCACAAGATTGTGTTTGGTTGGTTGAAACTCATGTTTCAGGTAGATTATTTCGAGCATGGAAGTGAGAGGTAAGACCTTGACCAATGCTAGAATCTACCATGTAAAGAGCCAAACTTTATGAGAAGAGTCTCATGGTTGTGAAAATAGTTGGTATGCATAATGGATTGTTAAATTTGAATTGTGAATTTCGGATTTAAAGGAGGTACTAATGACTACTAATCATTGTTGGCTTGTATAAGATTGTGTCAGGAGGGACGCATGGTAAGTGGGTAATCATGTTATGATAGTAAGCATAAAATTATAATGGGCATAGTAGTGCTGCTTACAAGAAACCCACAATTGAACAAGTCAATTTCTGTAGTAGATAGAATTGCAAATTCCTAATGAGTTTGATTTCTAATGTCATTGCTTGGTTATGGAACAATCAATTTGGATTGTAGTATCAGGTAATGATTGACTGTTTGGCTATTTGATGAATGTGTCAAGGGTACACACTGCAGGAAGATCATGTGTGATGACCTACAAGAGCCAAACGTCATGGGAAGGTTTTCCCTTGAAAATGGGTTTCGAGTGAAACGCCATTAGACATTTGAAAATGTCTCGTCTGCACTACATGTTTGGTAACAACATGAGTGAGATGGTATAGATTATGTCGGTAAGACATGTGTGGATATGAAACGTAAAAGGAAGCAGGGATGGGGGCTTGGTTTGCTTAAACCTGGTGATTGGAAACCACACAGACAGAGCTAGAGGGCTGACTTTCTTCTCCACAACCCCGGGATAGCACTGGAAGGGAATGCAGGGCCTGAGGGACTGTGTAGCAGAGAAGGGACTGATTCCTTGTGCTGGGTGTGTGTGGGTGTCTTAGAAGTCAGGCTAGTTCTGGTGTAGGTATTCCTAGCTCTGTAATGAGCTCACCAGCTTAGCATTTAGTTGTTCCCAACTCCTTGATGGCTTGACTGTGCCTGATATACTTAACAAGCATACTGCGACGGCAAATGGATAAGTGTTCTGTAACCCTTGCTAAGAATATGCATGTTTAATTGTTGAATTCCATACGCAGAACATGTTTTGATTTATTTCCATGATGACCAGTTGCTTGAGTATGAATAGGACCTACATGGCACACACCGGAAAAGAGTGCACACTTTTTCGATGTTGAGTCATGAAAGGGTTTTCAATATTGATTACACCCTAGGGAGTGGGCGCACTCCTAGTGTCTCAATACTTGATAGTGAATGATATGAAATGTGATTACAGTTTTAGAGCCCTAATGCTAATGAGTTTGCTTGTATTTCTTGTGTTGCTTGTGTTGACAGGCTAAAGGTAAAGGTAAAGGTAAAGGTAAAATGGTAAATGGTTGTTGTGAGGGGTTGCGAAGTAAGGGTTATTGTTGATATAAGTGTGTGTTGGTATAAGTGTATGTTGGGCTGTTATATGCCTGAAGGATCCATAGTAGATCCTAGACCCGGAAATGGTCATGATAAAGTTCCAAGCCCAGTTGACATGAGGATGTACTAGCTGGACATTAATTATTTGATGTTGCGGAGTAGCTGGCATGCTGACCTAACATCTAAAGTCCATAGGTGATCCTAAGGCTTGCAAGGTGAAGTAGGATCCTGTGGACGAACGAGGAAACGCACAATACAGATAAGTATTGGATTATTTTGCTTGTGAATATACATGTGTATATGATTTGGTTATGATGTTTTAAACTCTTGCTCTAGAGATAAAACTGATGAGAATAAACTAAACATGTGAATCTATTCAATGTTTGGATATAGGTATTGCTAGGAGCGAGGACTATGAGAGCATCCTAGGGGTGCATGTGGACATGTGACTATCTTGGAAAGCTCGGAATGAGCGATAATGAAAAAGGTGCTAGTAGGACGAGGGAGTCCTAGAAATTGAGACAAACCATGTGGAGAGACTCCATGGTTTAGAGGTCTGGAATAGACCAAAGACACTAAGTGTCATGACCAAGAAGGATTGGTCCAGCATTCACGGTGAAGTGAAAGAGGCTGAGAGCATGAAAAGCCACTACGATGGTGTGGGTTCCAGGATGGAACAAAACAAAGAGGGGAAAAACTCTTATTGCTCTATCTTGCCTTCTGATTATATATGTTTATGCATTATGAAAACAAAAGATTGTTGAATGCATGTATGATTGAGAATGAAATGTGTGTATTTCTTAAGTAAATTTGTGAATGTTGGAATAGTTAATTCCCTGCCCAGGAATGGACATGAATGAGCTCATGTGCCTGTTGGGGAAGGCATGAAAAATATGAAAGTTTCCTTGATGAAAATTGGATTGACATGCCAATTGGGTAATTAACTGACTAATTTTAATGTCTATATTATGCTTGGTCTGATAGAACTTCAATGGTGCATTTCACAGGTGAGAAAAGTGAAACCAGGTGGTGCACATTGATCATGGCAGCAGATCAAAAGTTGTTGGACTTAGCAGGAAGTCTCCTTCAAGTGATTGCCAAGACCCAAGAGAATCTTGGGAAGATGCTCAAGATACAAAGAAGGCAAAATGAAATGTACCACCAGATTTTGCAAGACTCTATTGGGTTGCAAAGGGAGGTGAAAAGCCTTCTGGGAGCAATCGGCAAAGGGAAGGAAGGTGGATCAATGATGGGACAATCGTCCCAGCGACCTGTTGGGAAATGGTCCAGGCATGAAGACTCAAAGGAAATTGAGCAGGTAAAGATGAAGTAGCCAGTGAGATGTTGGAGATGCAGAGAACATCATTTACGCCAGGACTGTCCAATGAGGGAACATGATGAAGGCAATAGCCACAAAGTTCCTAGACTTCGGGATCAGATGGAAGCTGAGAACCAGCAGGAGAAGTCCATGGAAGCCAAAGGGCTTGGTCGTGAACGTTCAAAGTAGATGATTGAACGTGGGACAGATATGCAAATTTTGAAATTTTGATGTGCAATTGCATATGTATTGTATATATGTAATGGAACACCGAGGATGGTGTTATTCCAAGGGGGAGGGGAATGTAACGTCCCAGTTTTGACCCCGTTTGCATGATGTATATAATATAATTAATCGTGGTGAGGAGCTAAAGGAAAAATCCCCACCATCGATTTGGTTGTGTATGTTTCGGCAATAGGGATAGTTGCCGATGGTTTATCGTGCCATTTGGCACATTATAATTTGGCATCATGTAAATACGCACATCAAATAAAACTAAAACCATAACTAGCTACGGCAGTGCAACGTTGAATGAAAAGGGCATGATTCCAAAGGATAAGGGGTGGGGGATGTCAAACCTTAGTCTATGGGGGAAAAATCCATGTTTTATCACCTTTGTTTGTCTACCACCTTTCTTGTTCACCAACCTCTTTAACGTCTTGGTTTTGTTGTTGGGGGGGGGCAGTTATGGATGGTAGTTGAGGCAGTTATGGTGGTGGGTGTGGCAGGCTGTCATCCTTTGCCCACGCACCCACTCCACCCACGACGACATTCAATTCCTCCATCTTCTCCACAACGCCATTCTTCCCTGGCTGGTTCACTCTCACGCGGAGGTTGGTTCTGTTCTCCTCATGCACCAGTCGGGGGGCTCTCTTTGTTGTTCGTGGTCTGTTGTTCCCATATTTTGCTAACCGCGTCCTTTATCCTCATGCACAGGAGTTCTACATTAGTTTTCCTCATGGAGGGAACGGGTGAAATCGTGGCTGTCACTCAGGATTTAGGGTGCAGGATCCGTTCACGCTCTGGGCTGTGTGCCTGTGTGATTCACCCCAATTCGGTGTTTTCCACTATTTCATTGTGGGATGGGAGCTGTCATCTTCCCCACATTTCGTTGGCTGAGTTTCCTTGCTGGTTGGGACTGTGTATAGCTGCCATCATTTGCACTGTGATTTGTGGCTGTTGATTGCCACAATCGTTGGCTGAGCCTCCCATGGTTATGCTGGGAGTGTTGTTTACTATTCACTGTGGGCTGTGAATTGTTTCCATCATCCATTGTGTGTTTAGGCTGTTGTTATTCCCCTAGTTTTGGGTTGCGGTTGAGTTGTTTTGGCCACGTTAGGGACAAGAACAACTCTGAGTTGCCTTGTGGGCTTGAGCTGTGACTCACCTTTTGTTTGGGACTATCACTGGTTGACTTGCCTTCTTCATGGGGCTTTGAAGGGGTTGTTTTACTGTTGGTATGCAGTGGTTGCCCCTTGGACTGTGCTGGCTTGGCCGACCTGTTCATGGCCTGATAAACCCAGCTGTGTTGGTTTGGCTGATTGTGTCCCCTTGGCTATGTGTAAGCCTACAAATGACCCTTATCCTTGGAGGAATCATGCCCAGCTCGGGGGTGGCAGCATTGCTGAGAGATTGATGAGCAAGCTAGCCTATGGTTGGGTGGAACGTTGCAGCAACGTAGCTGGTTGCGGGATTCTTAATCAAAAGATATGTACCGTTGCTATTCCATCTCTGCAATTATATTGATGTTTAATGAGTTATGATGAACATGCTAAATGTTGGTTTATGAATATGTTTGCTTCCGCTAAATGATTGAGGAATTATGCATCTTGTATGATGTTTTATACACTCTGTTATGCATGTTGTTTCAGCTTTTAATATCAGCATTTTTCCTGTTTATGTTCATGGGGTTGTTTGCCCGGTTGAGTGATTGGTGTTGGTCGCGTCGTCTTCGCCGGTCTGATGGATGGGGATGTGACAGAAACTTCTGCACTTTTTAATCATTTGGGTGAGTTAGTTCATTCTCCTACATCCTGCAATTCCATGTTTTGCAACATTAGTCTCAATGAAGTATGGGTGAAAGGGTTATTTTTTATGGTGTGACACGAAGAGTATGGAACTCCTAGATTTACCTTTTATGATGACATGGTTGGAGCACATTTGTATTCACCTTTTTAGCATCATACTTTGTTACTTTATGATGCTACACATCTACATGGATGCACCTATGATATGCATTTGAGTCACTTGAAGACTAATGGTTTTTTTATCAACACTTGGTTCATTTGATGTTGGAGGAACTTCATCCAACACTGGGGTGAATAGATTTATGATTGGAGAACATTTTTGTTGCCATCCACATAATTTGTTATATTTTTATGATTCTCTCATTCATGGATGTATGGGTGAGACTTATTTGAGTCATTTGAAGTCTCCTTGTTGTTTTTTCTCATTATTTGGTTCAGATTTTAGTGGAGATTATTCATTCACTTCTTGGATGAAGGAATACATGGTTGAATATTTTGATGCATATCACATCCTTTTGGAGAAGCATTATAGGACATGGGATCCTCACCTATATCATTGGAGCAGATTTGATTGGTCACTTGAATCCTGTATGCACTTGGCAAATGGAGGTCTACTTACTTGGAGGTATAAGCACTTTCATGATTTTTTGATGAGGCACCTCCTTGATGTACATTTTTATTATGTTGTTATGTATTTTTATGATATACATTGTGGTATCATGATGTTTGGAATAATTCATCCAAGAAAATGGGATCCCATAATTCTCTTTCCTAATGGTATGGGTTGGAGAGCACTCTTAATTGTTTGAGTGCAATACAAGCAATGGGACCCTGGGAGAGTTTTTAGTCCCATTGATTTCAAATTTTTTGGGAAACAAGTGGTATGGGGGATGTATTCCCCACTTAATAAATTTATTTTAATAATATTAGTGCAGCAGAAAGCATGGTGGTTCCTCTCTAAAATCTTCATGGAATCTAAAAAATTCAAAGTTGGGAAACTCAGTGGCAACTTCAAAGAATCATACAGAAAGCAGGTTCTTCAACACCCATGTTTGAAATTGATTGAGGACAAGAAATATTGGGAAGGGAGGATTTTTCATGTCCTAAATTTTTCATTGCATCACAATTGCCTAATCACATTTTCTATATTCATGAGAGTTTGTCAAATTGATGCTAAGGAGGAAAATTACTAGTTTCCTAGGTTGGGGGTGGAAGCTTTGGGATTTGGAATAAGGGGGAAAATAAATGATGTTTGAACATTAGAATGGAATAAATATTTAATAAATTAGATAAATAAATAAATACAAGGGAAAATCAAAGTGGCAATTTATCATGAAGACACATGGAGGATGTGGGACCCACACAAGATAAATTTTCTTTGCCACATGGCATCCTCCTCTTGTCATTTAGAATCTATAAGAATCCCAATGGTCTTGGGATGAGTTGGAAGGTCAATATACTTGGAATGAATCGGTTAAGGTCGAATTGGAGTGGAATAGTAACTCCCATGGAAGAGGAAGAGGCATTTTGGAGCTGGTGAGACACTTGGACTAGATTCCCTAGATCTATGACAAAAATGATGAATACGCTATGACACCTATGACACAAATCAGATCTGAAGGATGTCATCTCACATATATGACATGTCAGGGATAAAAATAGCTCCAAGGGGTTGCTCAAGGGAGTTAGGAATCTAATATGCTTCCACATGTGATTTAGTGGAAGAGGGAGACTAGGAATTGTTGTAAAAGTGGCATTATTTTAAATCTCTTCCCAACTAGAGTTGGAATGCATCTCTTGGAAGAAATTCGATCCATAGAGAGCTTGGAAACTTTATAAATTTCAAGAACAAATAATGAAGGCATATTTTGATCATTTGAGAAAATTGCATGTGTGAAGAGAGAGAGCTAGTGGATGACTGGTTTCTTTCCTTAGACGTTTTCGAGGGTGAAATATTCCCATCCAAGTTGTTGTTTGGAGAGGCCTGTTATAGTTGATTTTACCACACATGGTTGATCACATATTTATGGACTTCCCTATCCCTTTGCAGACTCATTAGACCCCATGGCATTATATTATACTTTGATGTCCCAGTAACATCCCCAAAGAACACCTGTTTATTGTTGTACGCGACTTTTAAAGCTATACTCGTGTGTACACGTGAATTTTGACCTCAAACCCTTGTACATCGGGATGTGTGCATAAGTCCAAATACTTTTGGAGTTTTCCTCATATGATTCTGAATATCCTAACTCTTGGCCTTCCATATGCCTTGAGAACGCTCGGATTTGACCCTCCATTACCTCATTTGAGTGCTATATAAGGAACCCCTTGGGTACATTGAAATGGGGGAATCAAAGAGTAAAGAAACTATAGTCCATTGTTGCCTCAGTTTTTCTTATACTTGAGTCTACATCCCTTTGTCCCTTTGGAGCACTTTTTGTTCTTCCTAAGATTGCCTTTGCTTGTGAGCTTGCTATCGAGAGATGGAGGATTGATGTGGTGGAGGCCCAGGTGGAGGACTCGGTTTCTCCAATTCGCAGAAGTACCAACAAGGGTTGTCACTATTATATCTCTGATTTTATTAATAGAAATATCATTTCTTACCCAATTTATGTGCATTTGAATAGGAATATTGAATCCATGGATGTATTTAATTGCTTACACATTATTGAATATATATGCTAGAGTAGGTCTAACACATTATTATAGAGCATGCTTGTCTTGTTTGTTGTTGTTGAGAGAAAATTGCTAATGCAAGCATGAATTGGAAAAGCTCAATGCGGATCTACTTCAACCATCTGGAAAAAGGTACAATTCAGTATCCCTTAGTGTAATATGTTTGGTTTCTCTTGCATATTGGGAATGATTTATTTCTGGTGCCAAGTTGTCTATTGTGGTACCCCCAAGCCATAGGAAGTTTCTCTCCGTAACAGAATTGGAAAATCCACTAGGGATGTTCATTTTTTTATTTGGGGTTTGGGGGCACAATGTGCTTTACTTTCTCTTTGTTTCTCCTTGTTCCTGTGTCACATTTAGTAGTGTGTTCATCCATTGAAACTCCCCTATATTGGTTTGACGCTTGGCCATATTTTTACCATTGTATTCTCTATATACGTAGGTTTTTGGCTAAAATTTGAGTACATATGCAGGTTTTTGGCCAAAACTTGCATATACACGTAGGTTTTTGGCCAAAATCCGTATATACATGCAGGTTTTTAGCTAAAAATCATCTACATACATTTTTGTTCTTTGAATAGTCACATACATCCTCCCTTTTGGTTGAGTTTGATGTTGTGGGAAGTTTTTGGGTGGGTTGTGAGTGTGGATGGGTCTTCCTGGGTTCTGATTTTGTCTATTGACTGCTTCTTTCGTGACTAGAGACCACTTTTTCATTGATTTTTCTTTGAAAGTAGTTCTATTCATTTATCCTTTTTGTTTTTCCATTAGTTCAATACTCTTTCTGTCTCGGTGTCTTGCTAGGCTTGTGTTTTATACTTGCTACAGAGACTGAGAATTTTAATGACTTTTATTGCATTTTCATTATTTTATATTGAAAATACAAAATAGTTGCATTATTACTTGCATCTTGCATATGGATTTAAGGAGGTACTTGCATTGGATTGCTTGGATGAGAGTTGTGTTTAGGATTTCATATAGGAAGGATTTGGAATTGTTTGTTAGGTGTGCACTTGTATTTCACTGCTGAGTCTTCATATCATTAGTTGCACAGTCATTTCCCTTTGAGTAATTACCACCATTAAAATCAACGCTTAACAAAAATGAACTACATATTTTTCTTTTATAGGGTTCACCAACAAGATTAGGATTTAGAGTCTTGGAATAGTTCATTGTGAGTTAATTCTCCAAGACTACTAAACACAAACAATTAGGTGTCTGTCCAGGTGAGAGTGTGAAATCCTTGGTATAATTAGTGTTTCTCAGGATGCTCCTCTTACACAGGAGTTAAGCATGAGGCGGCGTGCACGATTATGATTGGGATAGCCTTGGTCACTTTTGTGAGCACCAAAAATATTTCCAGGATCGTATTCATATGTGGGAGCTCTTTCAAGAGTTTCGGGTTTTGTTACCCTTCCCATACAGTCAATCCCTCCTGTGACTTTCCACTTAAGCATTGGTTATATTGGGGTGACCTTAGTTTCTTTACTTAGGTATCGCAGCGGGTACTTGTAGAGGTTATTATGTAGGTTTCCTGGCCAAGTAGGGGTCAAATATAACAGTCACTTTACATGTTGAAGATGAGGGCCACTATAATTGGTTACACATCTCCGCCTGTGGTGTATGGGAGTCTTGGGCCTCTCCTAGGTGAGACATACCTGCTGCATTTGGGAGATCGCATATCCTCGACATGGTTTGCTTGTATTTTGGTTGTATATTTTCTTATGAGTGTGCTCTTTGTGCGCTAGTTTCCTTTTGGGATCACGGTTACTTGAGTATATTTATGTTCTCTTGAGTTCAGGTCCTTTTATGTTCAGCATGCCCATATCACTACTAGTATCCCGTCTCTTGATCCAGGTCCCAATGCAGACCTTGGTGTTGGACTGGGGGGCACCATAGTCCCTTACCTTACTCATAGATTTGGGAGAGTTCATATCACCCCCTTCATTTGGTCTTAACACTAGTGTTCACCCTCATGGGGGTGGTAGTTGATACATGAACATTGGGTATACACCTTACATTCCTTCTTATGTCCCATCACCTATGGAAATTGAACCCAGGTGTTAGAACAATTACACTCACAAAAATTGCCAATTACACATGCAAATTACACACAAAGGAGACTGAATATGGAGCAGAACACTAATCTGTATTGAATAAGTGTACAATAGCCAACCCTGTGAAGTCATAGGATACCACAATAAATAATTACATGAGAGATTCGAATGCATAAGGATGCCATTCGAATTTGGTCAAAAGCAGGCTTACTAAATCTAAGCAAATCCCCCATAGGTGCATAAAGCAGTTTCCAAATCTGTCTAGGAGATCACGAATTGGAAAAATCAATTAGGAAAGATAATATATGATGGAAGGACAAATCATACATGCTTTTCTTAGGAGAAAATACTGGAGGATGATGAGGACAAAAAACAAGTTAACTTCACCTAGTCAAACTTTCCCAATTGCCTTAAAACTCAGCAAAAGCAGGCAATAAAGCAGAAAAAGTAGACATGCGCTAGGAAGGCCATGAATAACATAGATTTGATTCCAAGTGGTTTCCCAAGTGCTCCATGACTCAATTTTATCAAGTTTGACCACTTTGGAGATGTGGAGGACAACTTGCATAAGGTGGAATATGGAAACTAGGAAAATAAGACAAAAATGGATTAATTTAATGTCTAAGGTAGCTAACTATGGGTTGATTATTCTAACACCCCCCCTTAAGCCTGAATTATGAGTAAAATATCAAAAAATTATAGGGCCTAGCAACAAGGCTTAGTCACCCTTTACATACTGCATGTCCATTTAACCAAGGAAAGAGGCAAAAACCCAGTAGGAAAAATCCACCCTTAAACATGGAGAGTAAAACAAAATTTGAAAATCTTGTCATCACTCATGCTTCACAGCATGATCAGAAATCCCTAGTAGTTATTTGATATTTCTGAATGTCTTCTCACAAAAAACTTTGGTGAAGATATTTGCTACTTGTTCTGAAGATGAACAGAAGAGTAGGTGAATGGTGCCATCATGCACAAACTGTCTGATGTAGTGCATATGGATCTCAATGTGTTTGGTTTTCTGTCTTTGAACTGGATCAATGCAAATTCAAATGGTACTTTGATTATCACAATAGATAGTATTTGAGTATTCTGATTCGAAGCCACACTCACCAAGTAACCCCTGCAACCATAAACATTGAGTTGCTGCATTTACAACTCCTTTGTACTCTGCTTCTATAGATGAGAGTGCAATGGCACTTTGTTTCTTGTTTGACCAGATAATTGGTCCTTTAGAAAGCATGAACACATATCCTAATGTTGGCTTTCGATCTGTGTTGTCACCTGCCCAATCACTATCAGTAAACCTAATCAAATCAAGATCAGATTTGGCTTTGTAGAAGATCCCATGAGTCCTTGTTCCCTGAACAAAGTTAAGGATCCTTTTGGCTGCTCTCCAATGGATCTAATAAGGCTGATCCATGTATCTTGAAGCCACACTTACTACATAAGAAATATCAGGTCAAGTATGTGTAAGGTACAACAAACACCCAATCAGTTGACTATACAGTGTATTGTTTACCATAGGTGAAGAATCTGCTTCTTCAAGCTTAACTCCTGAAAGGAAGGGAGTCTTGCTTGGCTTGCAATCCTTCATGTTGAATTTGTTCAGAAAATACAAGGCATACTTGGAATTATGTACTTTTATTCCATTTTTGGTTTGAGCAATCTCGAGCCCCAAGAATTGGCTCAATAACCCCAAATCAGTCATAGAGAATGCATGGTTCATTGCTTCCTTCAAGGAGGCAATTTCATCCTTTGAGCTTCCTGTAATGAGAAGGTCATCAACATACAAGGAAATAATCATTAGAGAACCATGAATCAACTTCAAATAGGAATTAGGATCTGACTTGCATAGAACAAAATTCAATGATAGCAGAAAGCTATCAATCTTGGCATACCAAGCCCTGGGGGCTTGCTTAAGCCCATACAATGATTTCTTTAGCCTGCACACAAGAGATGGATTAGTATCAAATCCTTGAGTATGCTTCATGTAAATATCTTCAGTAATATCTCCATTCATGAAATCACACTTCACATCCATGTGATGTACCTCCCACTGCTTCGAAGCTGCAATGGCTAAGGCTAGCCTGATGGAGTCCATCTTTGCCACGGGTACAAAGGTCTCATTGTAGCCTATGCCATGTACCTATGAGTATCCCTTAGATACCAATATTTCCTTATATTTCAAAGGTGAACCATCAGCAGCAAACTTGGTTTTGTAAACCCACTTACACTGAACTAGCTTCCTCTCTGGGGGAAGATCAACTAGCTCCCAAGTGTTGTTCTTCTAGAGTGAGCTGAAATCTTCTTTCATGGCTGTTTGCAATATTGGATCATGTGCTGCATACTCATATGTCTGTGGGTCTGATTCAACCATCAGATATCATTTCTCTGCAAACAAAGGGTCTTTCATACACAGAGCACTCTCAAACTAAGATCTAGTCCTCCTAGGATCATTAGGATTTCCAGCTACATGAATGGTCTTTGCTGCCCATTTTGGTATTGTAGGACTGTTAGGATATGCAATTAAATCATCATTATTAGACATATCATAATCAGCAAAATCAACTATCTCTTCACTTACATTCAATGGTCTTGGTGGTGAAGAGGATTCTCCAACTTCCACTGCTGCTAAAGGCTCTTCTTGGAACTGAACACTCCTTTCAATGAAGGCTTTGTTTGTGCTCAAATTTATCATCTTGTACCCTTTTGAATCTTTAGAGTACCCAACAAATAGACACTCTTGGCTTTGGGGCTGCAAAGCCTTCCTCTTTTCTGTTGGAATTCTAGCCCTAGCCCTTGAGCCAAAAATCCTGAAATGGGTCACATCTGGCTTGTGCCCACTCCAAGCTGTTTGTGAGGCACCCTATTCTAGATATAGGCTACACATTTTATATATTCATCCCAAAACTTTGGTGGCAAAGTATTAGCCTCCATCATGCAGGTTGCCATCTCTTTCAGTGATCTGTTCTTCCTCTCAGCAACACCATTTTGTTGTGGTGTGTAAGGGATAGAATGTTGCATCTGAATACCTACATCTGCACAATATTGAATGAAATCAAACTTGACATACTCACCACCATTTTCAGATCTGAGGACCTTGATTTTCCTCCCATACTGGTTTTCAACCAAAGCCTTAAAGACTTTGAAGAGGCCAAAAACTTCAAACTTGTGTTTCAGGAAGTAAACCCAGCAGTACCTAGAAAAGTCATCTTTGAATGTCAATGCATATTTGGACTAACTCATTGACATATGAGGAAATGGGCCAGCAACATCACTGTGGATCAACTCAAGAGGTGCAGAGGTTCTCTCATGACTAGCTTTCTCAAATTTATGCTCTGGGTGTTTTCCTAAGATGCAACCTTGACAGACTCCTTTGGAAAACTTAATCTTTGGTAACC
Organism: Pseudotsuga menziesii; assembly: GCA_001517045.1. Taxonomy (NCBI): domain Eukaryota; kingdom Viridiplantae; phylum Streptophyta; class Pinopsida; order Pinales; family Pinaceae; genus Pseudotsuga; species Pseudotsuga menziesii. The sequence goes on along the minus strand of LPNX010093788.1, from coordinate 28,861 downwards.
CTGTGACCATTTCTTTTTCACTAAGATTAGAAAGATAATTATAGTTAAGGTGGCCAAATATTTCATGCCAAAGCTTGCTTGCCTCGTTAGCATGAATCAAAAGAGAAGAGGGGTTTGAGTAGGGTAGGAAGTGTGAGAACATGTATACCTTCAAAGTGTGATTTGCAACTCCTTTTGCAATGACTTTACCACTTGAGATCTCTGTGATCTCAACTTCATCAGGGGAGAATATGACCTTCTTTGGAGACCCTATGTGGGTCATCTGATACACTGATAAGAGGTTAGAGGCAAGACCTGGAACATACAATACATTTTTGAACTTACCATGGTCAAGATCAATCCTCCCTTTGCCCAAAATTTCAGTGAGAGAGTCATCTCCCAATACTATTGGTGGACCTTTCGACATGTCAAGTGAGGTGAATGCCTCCTTGGTCAAAACCATATGTCTTGAAGCTCTAGATTCAATGATGAAACTAGGTGAGCTTGATGTGCCAGCAACCAATGCATGAACTCTCTCTCTATGTCTTCTGAATTTGATCCTCCTTCCCTCTTCTTTGAGCTATCAGGAAGGGAGATTCCATTCTTCCCCATGATTTGGGTCAGCATGTCAATTTGCTTCTTCATGCAGGGGCTTTCAGGATGATTTCCCTTACTGCAGTATGCGCACTTGCTGATTTCTCCTTTGTTATTTTTCTTCTAGGGGTTCTTCTTGGAACCTTGGGGTTCCTCTGGAGACTTGTTCTTGTCTCTGTTTTGCTCAGGTGGCTTCTTAGCTTTCTTCTTTCCTTTTGAATCCACCCTTGAATATCCAACAACTAGAGCTTGGTCTTTGGAAGGTTTGACGGTGCCCATCATCACCAATTTATCTTGTTCTTGTGTGAGAGATTCCATGAAATCTGCAAGGCTAGGCATTTTCCAGGCTCGAGCTGTCAACTTTGTGGCATGGAAGGTCAATACAAACATTGAATAGTTAGGGCCAAGCTTCAAGAGTATGGGAAAAACCAGTTGCTCCTCCTTCTTTTCAATTCCACACTGTTTTAGCTGCAAAACAAGGGCTTTGAACTTGGGAAAGTAGAGTTGCAGGGATTCGAATCTGTTGGGACTCAGGGAGATAAATTCATTCTCAATTTGATGTCCCCTCATCTCATTTATCTTTCCAAAAATCTCAACAAGCTTCTCCCATACTTCATTTGGTGATGTTAATCCATCAAGATGGAAAAGGAGGTCTCTGGATATGCTCAGACATAGGAGACCATAGGCCTCATCCCTCCTATTGTGCCATTTAATTTTATCTGTAGCTACATTGGGATATGATTCTATTTCTATATTCACTCTGTAGAGGCCTTTCACTCTCAATAGTATCTCCATCTCTGATTTCCATTCAAAGAAGTTAAATGGAGTCAAGATGATCTTCTAAGATTGATCCATAGCTCAAAAATTGTCCCTCCAGTCAGCAGAATGCTCCCAGTAAATGATGTCGAACCTGTAATAACAAATTGGAAGGAGAGAAATAGATCTACAAAGGCTTTGATACCATGTGTAAATTGAACCCAAATGTTAGAACAATTACACTCACAAAAATTGCTAATTACACACAAATGAGACTGAATATGGAGCAGAACACTAATCTGTATTGAATAAGTGTACAATAGCCAAACCTGTGAAGTCATAGGCTGCCACAATAAATAATTACATGAGAGATTTGAATGCATAAGGATGCCATTCAAATTTGGTCAAAAGTGGGCTTACTAAATCTAAGCAAATCTCCCATAGGTGCATAAAGCAGTTTCCAAATCTGTTTAGGAGCTCATGAATTGGAAAAATCAATTAGGAAAGATAATAGATGATGGAAGGACAACTCATACATGATTTTCTTAGGATAAAAGAGTGGAGGATGATCAGGACAAAAAACAAGTTAACTTCACATAGTCAAACTTTCTTAATTGCCTTAAAACTCAGCAAAAGCAGGCAATAAAGCAGAAAAAGCAGACATGCGCTAGGAAGGCCATGAATAAAGTATATTTGATTCCAATTGGTTTCCCAAGTGCTCCATGACTCAATTTTAGCAAGTTTGACCACTTTGGAGATGTGGAGGACAACTTACATAAGGTGGACTATGGAAACTAGGCAAATAAGACAAAAATGGATTAGTTTAATGTCTAAGGTAGCTAACTATGGGTTGATTATTCTAACATCACCGACCGCATTGTTTCATTTGAATGTAGTTGTCATGATCAATCCTCCTTGTATCCTATAGTATGGACTCTTTACTGATTGTTTCCAGTTGTTTTGGACTAATATTATTTTCATGTAGGGTCCGTTTTTTGTATACTCTCTCCGAGGCCTTGAAACGTTTGTGCCCATTATAGGTATAATGTTTGAAATGGAATATAGGTTAGGATTTCACATCCTCCTGCATTTTGCATAACCTTATGATCGTTTCATTTTAACCTTAGGTATGAACCCATTCTGCGATATCACAGAACCTTCATGTTGCTGTTATAAGTGGTATTGTGCAAATGGTAGATCTTTCCCGTACATGGGTACCCTAGTTAGATCTCTTTTTGCATTTGGTGCCAATGCTGACATTTCTCCTTTATGTTGTGGTAGTCCCTTTTTAGTCTCTCCATGTATTTGAGTAAGAGCTTCATACTCCTCTTGAACTTTATGCTATCCATTCCCTCGAGACTCCCTTGTATATATCAAGATGTAATTGCATTTTCATGAGTTTTGATTGCCTTCTTGAGCTTTATGTTGGCTCTATGACTTTGAGTTATCAGACATATATCCCAATATTGTCTCATTTCTAGACAAGCAAAGCCTTTTACATATATTTTGCAGCTTGATCACCCCTTTTACTGAGAGGAGACCTTCCCCTGAGTGTCGTTATCCTGCACATATCTCCTTGCATTAAGCATAGGCTTGTTCCATTGCTTGGAACTAGTTTGCTTGTCCCCTGACATTCATCTCCTCCTAGATTTGACTATAAATAAATTTTATTCTTTTTCAATATTTTCAAAATATCTGAAAAAGTCCAAAAAAAAATCAAAAGACATAAAAAACCAAATAGGAAAAGATGTTATCTTTGGCAGCAGTCGAGTCATGTCGCCTTCGAACAGAGCACTGTATATCACATCTGTTGGTCGGGTTATTAGTTTGACTTTAGGAGTTGTGCTCGTTACTCTGATTTTATCTCCACCGATTCGTTAAGCTTCTACTCCCTATGGAGCCTTTGTTGATGCCTCATGTGTCATAGAGATGTCCCAATTTACATATCAAGTCCATGCTTCTTACCTTTAGCCACCATTCGCCTTTATTCTCTTGTTCGAAGGAAGTTGAAGCCTGAGTCGGCCATTCCTAAGTTATCTTGAATTTGCATGCCATCCATTCTCGATACTGTTACTGGTCTATGCACATCTTGTTCAATTTATTCCACATTATACAGAGTTGTTGAGTACCGCGTATTGGTTTATGGGAGATGCCTTAATTCCCTCCTTCCAGCGGATACCATTCCATCGACTTCAGATCATTTATTCTGGAATAGGAGTCTAGAGTCCTTTGAGTGCCTTGAGACTTACAGTCATCAGTGGTAGGTTCTCTTACCATCAACAGTTTTGGGAATACATCAATGTCCCCTGATCGATGGATTCTTCCAAGTGTTCAACCTCAACACATCTATTCACACTGGTTAGATTGCACTTTGTACCTTGATTCCCATTTTCGTTATCGATGGGTGATCTTGCATCTGTTAGTGGTATACATCAATGACCGGTAATCAGACGATGGACTACTATGTTTGACTTCAACACATCTATTCGCATAGTAGGACATGTACTCGGAGTGGTTCATGTAGAAGACCTTCCAACTTCATGGAATTCCATATATCCTACCTCCCTAATCGTGCCAATGTTCATGAGATATCAACTCTCATGATTTGATTCTAGTGTATATCAGATATCTTCATCCACTATGGAGATATGGGTCCATGGTATATATTCAACCATTATGGAGATCTTGATCTATTGTATATCTTCATCCACTTTGGAGATTTTGATCTATTTTATATTGTACGTGGCAATGACCACACATGCCACATTTTGTATATCATGCCTATTCATGGCCATTGTACTCTTATGTATCCAAGACTGCTATATGTATTTGCAGTCACATGCAGAGATTTATCATTGTATTGTACTGATGAGTGGTTGGTTCTTCCACCTAGNTAATGTATTTCGGCCATCATGTTACCCCTCTGACCTCACACATTAGGGGGCATCTGTTATAGCTGATTTTACCACACATGGTTGATCACATATTTATGGTCTTCCCTATCCCTCTGCAGACTCTTTATACCCCATGGACTTATATTATACTTTGATGTCCCACTGTCATCCCTAAAAAACACATGTTTATTGTTTTACGCAACTTTTAAAGCTATACTCGTGTATACACGCGACTTTTGACCTCAAACCCGCGTACATCGGGATGTGTGCATAAGTCCAAATAATTTTGGAGTTTTCCTCATATGAGTCTGAATATCCTGACTCTTGGCCTTCCATATTCCTTGAGAACTCTCAGATTTGACCCTCCATTACCAAATTGGAGTGCTATATAAGGAACCCCTTGGGTACATTGAAATGGGGGAATTGAAGAGTAAATAAACTATAGTCCATTGTTGCCTCAATTTTTCTTATACTTGAGTCTGCATCCCTTTGTCCCTTTGGAGCACTTTTTGTTCTTCCCAATACTTCCTTTGCTTCTGAGCTTGCTATCGAGAGATGGAGGATTGAGGTGGTGGAGGCCCAGGTGGAGGACTCGGTTTCTACGGTTTGCAGAAGTGCCAACAAAGGTTGTCACTATTGTATCTCTAATTTTATTAATATAAATGTATTTTCCTGTCCAATTTATGTGCATTTGAATATGAATATTGAATCCATGGGTGTATTTAATTGCTTATACATTATTGAATATATATGCTAGAGTAGGTCTAACAAATTATTATAGAGCATTATTGTCTTGTTTTCTATTGTTGAGATAAAATTTCTAATGCAAGAGTGAATTGGAAAAGCTCAATGGGGATCTAATTCAAACATCCAGAACAAGGTACAATTCAGTATCCCTTAGTGTTAGATGTTTGGTTTCTCTTGCATATTGGGAAAGATTGATTTCTAGTGTCAAGTTGTCTGTTGTGGTACACCCAAGCCATAGGAAGTTTCTCTCTGTAACAATGGAATTCAGGTATTTCATGGAGATTTAATGGATTTTGTATTTGCATGTTTAATCTACATGGAAGATCGTGGTCTCTTCTAGTGCAGTACATTCTCTCAACCATTTCCAGTTTTTATTGCATATTCTTGCTCATGGAGGGATTGTGCTTTGGGTGAGATATTGTACTATTTGGGTGAGATTCTAATGGTACATTTATTATTTTATTAATATTAATCTACTCTATTACTCATCTTCATAAAGTATCAGGTCGAAATACCAAATGGCTGTATGTAAAAGTGATTACTAATGAGCAAACAATGACCATTTCCCCATTATATTGATGTATTCCATTGAATGCTGAGGATTTCTAGCTTCTCATGGTCCATTTATGATTGTAGTAAGATTAATATACTATTTTATTCATCTTAAGAAAGTATCAGGTTGAAATAACAAATGGTTGTATGTAAAAGTGACTATTTCATAACAAATGCCATTGTAATGCTGATGATTTCGAATGAAATAATGTTTCTATGATATATTTATGATGAATGTACCGCCATGAATTGTTATTAACAAGTTTCATGTCCATAACTTAAGCATTTGAAGTCATCTTACTCAATTTAATTGCATTTGAAGAAGATTTGGTGCCATTTCCCCCAAGGGTCGAACTAGTGATTTTGTAGCTGTTTGGAAGAGGGTTGTAACATCCTTTATAAAATGAATAATTATTTACATGAGACATTAATAATTTCCCTTAAACATCCTCTTCCTCTTTTCATAAATTTGAGTGGGTTTGGGAGCATTTGGAAATCCAATTTCATCATTTACCCTAGGGGAATTGGAACCCAATTTGCTAGTAAAAATCCCACCTTGGCCATAATATTAAACAATGTTGCAGAAGTTTTTGGAGGGTCATAAATCATCCCTGAACATAATATTAAATTTTTAATATCATTCATATACCTTCTCAGAATATTTGGGATCATTTGGGCAAATTTGGAAATCTATACATCAAAACTAGTCAAAGGTCGAAATAGGGGAAAAAGGGAAAAATTGGTTATTTTATAAAATTTATTAAAAAGGGACATTATAGTATATATTATACTCTTTGTGTGTGTGTGGGAGGTGTTCTTTTTAGCGACGCACCTGATGATCCCTGTCGGTACCTTCACAAAAATAGGCCAATAGGTTGTTTATGTTCAGAAATGACCTAACAGTTGGTTTTTATGCGAACGCAGTGAACCCGAAAGTTTGGGCTATTTTTGGCTATTTTGAGGAACTTTCTAAAAATATGTAATTTAATCTCGATTAAGGAATTGGATTTTATTTCTAATATGGGTTAACATATTAGGGTATTGGATGTTGCGGAACACCTATATTGTATAATGAGTTATTTCTAATGAGAATGAGAAAAAAAGACGTGTGTCACCAAGGTTTGTTGGTTTCCTCGATTAAGGTTTTCTAGGGTAAATATATGTGTTTTATGTGTGAATGTTATGGTGTAATATATGTTTTTCTTAAAGAATATGTATTCTTTTCTTCTTTGCACATGTTTAAAGCTTACACTGATCCAACAGAGCATCATTTCTGGTGATCATGCTTTCAGGATGCATACCATTGTTTCAAGTACTAGTTATTTAGATAAAACATGGTTTGACCATGATTATAGCCCATATTTGAGTCCCTAGAGGACACCTATTATGTACACAAAAACTATTCATGTAGGTCCCATTTGGGCTTCATTTTTCTTTGTATATATTGAGACATTGATACAAGCATGGGTATGCCTACATCGTCTGTATATTTGATATTATATGTACCTCAAACATCTTGAGTGTTGTATATGCAGGTCAGGGCCTCTGTATTCTTATTGAAGAATGAATTATATCTAAAATATGCATTTTTATTTAAGCCACCTCCACATTTATCTCCCCAAAAATAAATATCCTATGATTTATATCAGTCATATGATGAGCTCCTACCCTCACACATCAGGGGGCAATCTGTTAACACCGAAATTTGTCCACCTTACATATGACCTAGCCCCATCAAACCTATATGTCATTGAACAATTTTTTATTTCCACCACGTAGACCTTCATTTATCCAAACTATCTAATTCAATCATAAAATTCCATTTTAAATATTAAATTGACTCATTTAATACAAGATTATGAGTCATATTGCCTAAAATGACATTTTGGGTATTTCCTTCTTCACAAAAAGGAAGATTGGCACTTACCCAAAAGCATGGATAAGGATCCCAAAAAATTCGGAGAAGGAAAAGAAACTTCAAAAAGTAAAAAAATAAAAAAATGGAAACATCTCCAATTGATCCTTATCCATCCATCCTACTTATGGTTCCTATAAATTGACCACGAAGGTCCCCCATTACAACTAAACTTCTCCACTTATTTCCCATATCGTTACTCTGCTAAAATATATTATTGAGATACGAAAATTCCCTTGAGTATTTCCATTTCACCTTCATTGGAGATGTGTGCCTCGTGACATGTGGTTGCAGAACACCATGTTATTAGGATACCAAGCTCACTCTTCTTCATAAAGTTGTAGGGACCCCTATCACTGCTACTCTGAGGTAACCCTTGGTCCATGTAGATCCCATTTTTTATTGAAAAATAAAAAGATTCTTTGATTCCTTCAATATCTGTTTAAAATAATGAATTAATGTTAGTTTATATTTTCTTATGTTCTTTTAATTCTGGTCATATGCATGCTTAGAATATTTTTCATTTATGTTTGTTAGTTATTAATTGTTTTTCATGTTAGAACTGCTACTAAGGTTTCCGTAAACCTTAGTAGGTGCCTTTTGGCACATGCTAGTTTTCAAAAACCAGTAACAGTTCTTCATCTTTTTCTTTAGTTTTCTTCCTAGATTCTTCTTCTTATCTAATACTTTCTACTAGATACTTACCTTTCAAATCTTCTTCTCCATTTCTTACGCTTATCCTCAACATTCACTTTGTTAATTTTATCATTTGATTTAATCTTTTATTTTATTTTGGCCTTTTGCATATTCTCTATTTTTCCTTGGCATATTTTTTCTTCACAATAGCTTATACCTTATCCTTAGCATCAACTTCTTTATGCTTTTACATTTCTTCTATTTTTGAAAATTTAGCTTCTATTTATTATTTCTTTATATCTTAATTTTCTACCTTGTCCTTCTCTAGTTCATATGATTTTATTTTCTTTGGAAGGGATAATATTTCGACAATAGCATTTTCAAATTCCTATTTCTTTTTTCTTTTTTTTTAAATTGAAATCTATTAAGAAGCTCTTGATAATTCAATTGCCTTCTATTAGGATTTTCAAATTCCTTTTTTCATATTGATATGAAAAGGATATTCTCATATCAACACTATGCTTATTAACAATGTTGAAGGGATCATGAATTTTAATTATTTCTAGGGAAAATGATACGTTTCCATCTTCTCTCCCTTTATGATAGCCCAAGTAGAGTATGAAAAGCCATACATTATTGTATATAGTATATATGTGGGATATAATTTCTTCTAAATTTTTGTTATACAAGAATTGAAACCATGTAAGGAAGTCTAATATCCAATATCTTGAATGAGAAACCAATTTGGCACATATGATACAATTGTGTGAAGTTTTTAGGTTGCACCATAAATTTTAATATAAGTGGATTACTCATCAAGGTACCGATCCCCAATATTTTTCATCCCTTTTATGGCCTTAGGTGATGTCCTAGGTAATGATTTACACAAATAAGTTCATGAAAGAGTGCTAGGAAACCCTCACAAATGAGAGTAAATTGATACTTATTTTTTTTGTTTCCAAAAATATTTGAAATAAACATGAACAAGGGGGTTCTTTGAAGACAAAGAACACTCTAGTATTTTGAATGCATTAGAAAAATAAAATACATCTCATACATAGGAAGACATATAGAATTTAGGATGTTACGTGGTTGTGTAAGTTTGAGCCTTACTTATGTATTTTACTAAAGAGTTGGACAAAATGGTTTCCCAATTGGAGATATTTTATTTCTTAGTTATATCATGAATCATCAATGTATATGCTATTTTCACGTCAGTAAAATAATTTCCACTATATAACCTACTTATACTACCCATGAATATCCTAATCTAAGGTGTATACTAAAAATGAACTGGTGCCTGCCGCCTTGAAAGTTCTCCCCTCCTCATACCATTTAACAAGCATATCATACCAATTGTTGATTTGAGTGAAACATGTTAGCCTGTTATTAGTGAAATAGATATTAACCCTTGCCATCTTGTAATATGCCTCAAAACTAGTTTATCCAAACAATTTTATACACTTTCCTTAGTAATTTAAGATCATTNCACACACACACACACACACACACACACACACACACACACACACACACACACACACACACACACACACACACACACACACACACACACAAACACACACACGTCTTCCTCCTTCCATACCCTCTAGAATCTATGCAAAGGTAACTAATGTTATTAAAAAAATAAATAGGGCATGCACAACATGGGTTAACTCTCACAAGATCATAACCATTATCAACTCAAAATCAAACAATTGTCTTTTAAAAGTAAAGAAATGTTTACCTAGATTTAAGCCACATTTTGTTGAAGTGGACATAGAACTTAGTATTCATTTCAATGTAAATTACTATTCAAACATGAGTAATCTTGGAGGACATAGGTATTGGGATTTTGTTTTAGATGGATAGGAGAATTCAAGATAAAATCACATCCTAAATAGTATAATAGATAGTGTATCCTACATATAGCCTATGTCATATGGATTCATGGTCAGGCCACCTATCGAAGTTCACAACACCCAAAAGGTAGAAAAATCAAGAAATGGGTGAAAGCATATAAGCTTGAGAAAATTTTAATGGATAATCCTCCCATAAAAAGAAACACATACTAAGTAAACCATTTGCATGCATTCTAACCCATATGATTATATACAATAATCCTATGGTGGAAATCTCCCCATACGAAAAGTATCCAAATAGTTTGATTTACTTTCTAAAATGGAAATTAGGGAATAATATAGGTTTATGTAATCCAATGAATAGAATGCCAATCTAGACTACCTAGTCCCAAACTAAAATAAGTCTCAAATGCAACATATCATGGAATATTATAATAGACAAACTAACATAGAGAGATATGCATTTTTGGACCTAGTACATGTTGGATGTACTTGGATAATGGGAAGTTGATTCTAAGTAGTAACACTCCAAGTTCTTATGCCATATTTAATGTTACAAGAGGAGCTAGAGAAATACTGATAAACATCAACAATTATGATATGGCATTGCTTTAATTATGCACAAACTATGTTGAAACAATTTGCTATATACAAACTCGAAAATATGATATGTATTGATTTTACATTTATTATCCGAGTTTGAAGGGGTAACTCATTAATGCTATGGTGCCAAAAAAAAAATTGAGAAGACCTATTTTAAATTCTTTTTCGACCCAAACATAAACTTTTTATTCCATCTCCCAATTTTACATTAGTATACATCTATTAATTTCCAAATTCCAAATGTTGGAGAAAACTACATGGAGAGTCCAATTTAACAAATACGATGGATTAGCAGGTTTGGACCAATTTATTCCATCATGTAGAATACAAATTCCTAATTTATAAATCAATACCAATTATCAAGTCATGTTATGGATTCAAATGAGTTTATGGAATGTAGTTTTGGATTGTAAAATAAGATGATCAATCAATCAGGTTAATCAGTAAATAAGGTCATAGAGAAATAAAATGGAGGCTATAAAGAAAATTTAAGGCTATGTCAATGATCTAAATTAAATTTGGGTGATAGGAGGATTAAGTAAACTATTGGGAAGGACTTAAGACAATTTAAGACTATGTTCAATGATTTAAACAAATTGGGGCAAATCCAAAAATCAGATGAAAGTTTGAGTGGAAAAGAGAGATAGTATCCTCAATCAATTAATTAGGGCTACTTTAAAAATCGAATATTTAGCTATTAAGACTTAAAAATGAAAAATACCTGACTACAAGGGAGGGCCTAATTTTTTGAAACCAAGAGACAACATTTGAAAATAGAATGAAAATAAACAAGGTAAAGGATCTTATTCAGAAAAAAACAAAATCGACATTGCAATTAGAAAGGAAAAACTATAATTGAATCGTATTTAAATATATGGAATGTGATATTCTTCAAACATACAATGGAACACAGATTCCCAACATGTAGAAAAATTTTAGATAAGTTGGGCCTCTTTCAGTTTAAAAAACAATGCCTTCTAACATGACCAGAGAATTATATTTAAACCTATTACAGTAATGTAGCGGGGGAAGGCTCTGTAATTTATGGTTTTAACCCCCGGGTTTATAGTTCCCTGGTTTTGGCCCCATCAAGGTTTTGTGGATGGTCCTCCGTCTATTTTACCTCATGGAATCCTCTAGAAGGGGTGGTAAGACCCCTGCCGACTCCTTCACAGACATTGTTGGTTGTCGATCACAAATAGGCATTGAATAAATACATTCTCAATAGTGGAATGGATCCTCTGAGATGTCTCCCCCTCTTCCTCTACATGCTATAAGAAATAAAAGGTAAAGAACCTGCTCACGAGGCAACATCATCGCATACAAAGGTGGCTCGATCTTTGTAAACATGGAAATGCATCCCATGGGAAGCGACAATGTTGATATATTAAGTTAGATCATAATGTTAAAAGGGTTATACTTAGTTTACGAAGGACCATGCTTTGATTGACAATTTTTTGGGGCTATGGTCATCTAATTGGGATCTCATCTGTTGGATTGAAGCTTAAGGGGTCAATGTGAGATGTGTCTAGGCTCAAAAGTATTATTCACCATGAAATTTCACAATCAAGAGGATCGAGATCACATTTTTTATGGAGATCCTTACTCTAACAAATTAGTTGGACTCTTTATTTAAGACTTGACAAGAATATTTATTCCTCATAAAGAATATTTATCTCGTGCTCCAGTTTGGATCAGGATCTACTCCACCTCCCTAAAGTTTTGGCTATCCAAAAATGTTGAGGGAATAGGAAACAACTTAGGCAAGTATGTCGAAGCTTCATAATCCACCAACATAGGGTGATACACATCCTATTTTATAATCTGTGTAAACTTAAGTATCTCTTAGGCTCTTATAGGTGTAATATGCCTCGCACATCATGATGAATACTAGATCCAAACTATTGATTATGAGAACGTACCTTTTAGGTGCAGAAAATTGCATTTCCATGGGCTTCTTTTCAGATATTTCCCCCTCAACATATTCTCCAGACCTACATCTCAGGAGACGATCAGGAGCAAGGAGCACTTCATAATAGTTCAAGATAAAAATAAAACGACCTATAGGAGGCAAGGAGGTAATCAAACAAAGAAATTTTCCACCAAGAATAAGTATGAGGATATCCCAAAATACCCTAATATCCAAGGATAGGAAGGAGAAGAGAAACCTATAGAGAACAATTAGCTTTCTAGTGACAAATCGGAGCATCCAACTCAACCAGAAATGGCCAAAGAGGAAACAATACCAATACCACATAATGAACCAAGCGTTTTGGATCTAGAAGATTTGGTGATGGAGGAGGGTAGAAATTTGGAGTTATATTTCAATGACAGTGATATAGTAGGCCTGAACTTGGAAAACATAGTGGAAGGTTGCGGGAAGATAAACTATAAATTAGTCCCAATTGAACACCTTACAAAGGTTCACAAGGTATATTCCTAAACTCAAGAGAAATAGAAGAAGCAAGAGATAAAGAAACCTTGGGATTTTCTTTGGGATCCAGTAATCCCATTGAAAAACCATAAAAAATGCTAATAAAAAAAAAGAGGTTGGAAACCTTCCAAGAAGCTCATTGAGGAATTCAATCATATAATGTTGAAACCAGGACAGATGGGTGTTCTCACAAGCACATCCACAACCATTCTTCCTAAATATTAATCAATGAATATACAATCTTGGAACATCAAGGGTATTAATGACATGAGAAAACTAAGGCTCTTGTGAAAATTTATATTGGAGGAACAAGAGGCAATTCTCATCTTCTTGAGATGTTGGTGTGACAACCAAGCTATAACCCTAGATGCAAGAGGTACTGTAGGAGGCATAGCAATGATTTGGAATCCCAACACCATTTATATGTCCAACTCATTCTCCACCTCCTGTAGGATAAAATAATATTTCTATAACTTCTAAGTCACATAAGTGAAATGGATCAAGAGCAACACTAGATGATAGGGGGATCTTTCAACATAATCACCTCTCTAGATGAAAAACTAGGAGGTATAAGAAGACTTGAAGTGGAAAGACTTGAATTCTCTAGTTTCATTCAAATAGATATTTTTCTAGACTTGGAAACCATAAATAGAACCTATACTTAGATCAAAAAAAGATCGGGCTCCCAATAGGTCTCTTTTCGACTAGATAGATTTTTGGTAAGGCATTCTCTTATTATGAATGGAATTGTAATTGAACCTGTCATTCTTCCCTTCAATGGCTTTGATCATTATCCCATATTCCTTAATTTTTATCTTAATTTTTATCCCATATAGGTCTCTTAACTTTGAAAAAATTTGAAATTATTCCATGAAATTATTAACATGAAATTATTCCATCGATCTACCATCCAAATAATATAGATCAATAAGATATAGAGGCTTAGGAATCAATAGGGATCTTCTGACAAATAGAGCGAATATTGAGCAGGAGTTGGTGAGATTCTTTTAAGACCTGATGACAAAGCCAAATGCAAATCAAGAGGAGGCCATAAGTAATATCACTCAAAACATCCTATGCGTAATCATGGAGGAGAATAATGTGGTTCTAATGTGGCCCGTTACACAAGATGAAGTGGAAAATTCCATGAAGGAAATTCCTATTGGAAAATCTCCATGTCCAAACGGGTTCACTACAGATTTCTTTCAACATTGTTAGTCAATGAGTAGGGAATAAGTTTGGAAAGTGGTAGAAGATTCAAGACAGACCTTAGGACCTCCAACGATGCTCAATTCTACCTTCATCTCACTAATCCAAAAGAGGAAAAAGTAGAGGTACCTAAGAACTTTAGGCCAATCATTTTATGTAATGTCATCTATAAGGTCATCAAAAAGGTGATTTCCTTGAGGTTAAAACCATTGTTTATTTCTCTAATTTCTCAAGAGAAAATAGGGTATGTAAAGAAGAGGAAAATTTGGACAGTGTCATCCTATCCCATGAAGTGATACATTCGCTTATGTCAACCAAAACCCTAGGTATACTTATAAATCTTGATATCTCAAAAGACTTATAAGGAATAATATATGCCAATTATTGGACATTTAATTATCAACTAAGGTAATTGTAAACTTAGAGGTGCAAACACAGTATGTGCAAGATCAAATTCTAATATTGCCTAATCTAATAACTAATGACAATAAACCAATTCAAATCTATACTTTAAATGCAATAAACAAAAACAAGTAACTCAATTGATTGGAAATATAATAACACCTTAGGATGATTCCCATTACTCTGAGGTCATATCTCATGAGTTAAGTAGAACATGCAGTTACATGAGATAGTATCAATCTTTAAAGAAAGAAACTATGAATGGCTAGGATGTTAATATTTATAATGAGTATATGTATGAAAATGTATAAATATGAATCTAAAGTATCTACAATGAAAACTTTGTACAAAGCAAACTAAATTAATCATAGGAAAAGGTTTCTTTCAAAATGCAAGTGCAAAACGATAACAATTGATTACTTATGGACATGAAACTTGTTAAATATGCAGAATAAATACACACTAAAATGAGTGAAATTATGTACACATGTATACAAGATAAAAGGTAAATATGAAAAATTTAAACTAAGTGTAGATATGCCACAAACATGAACAACCAAAATTAATAATTTCTTATCAAAATACAATTCACAACAAAAGAGATACAATCACACTGTAAAATTCTAGTTAAAATAGAAATAAAAAGAGATAAGCAACACTTCCCATTTTGTGGGCCCTTGATACATGGTTGGTGCGCTTTACATTAGATATATAAAAGAGTAATCAATGATACAGCTCTAGATAATAGTATATCTTCATTACGGGAATGTTCTTTACAAGAATTACATAAACGACATTGAATTTCCTACAAATAAAATCATGTCTACCTCTCTTAATTTTTCTGTCTCTAACTCTCTAATACCCATACTAAATTCCTCCATGCACCTATATTTATAAATAAGAGGTGAGTAATTACCTACAAACAAACTCCACAATCAGATCCAATTCATTTGCAAGCTGTAAAATCAATATATTTGGCTTCCTACAATTATGGGTGTTGTTGTCAGGGATATCTACCTTAAGACTTGGGGTACTAGGGTCACCAACATACTAGGGTGTGACTTGCAGACATCAAGGGTTTGGAAACATATACAAGAAAATAATGGTTAGTAGGACATGTACCTTTTTCAGACGGTTGATCGTAGCTTTAAATCCCTTCTTCAATTGCTCCAAATATTTCTACTCTTCAATACCTGCAACAAAGATTGATGTTTCTCCACAATATCTTCTGTTGTTATATAAAAAAAGAATGATCATATTACAATTTAATTTAGAAATAAATAACAATGTAAATCATGACTAATAACAACAGAAGCATGTACTAAGACAAATATGGAAGGAAAATCATTATTTATTAGTGAAGTTCATGAAACATTACAACCCTGTCTGAGACAAGCTTCTTCTGCAGAACAAGAAATGAGTCCTCCTTGCTCCTCTCTCTGAGATATTTCTCCAGCATAACCTTGCTCTCAAACTTGATTCCCCCATCCTCTACCCCTCCCCTCTCTTTATAGTTTCTCGTGAGGATAGGTTTCGAGGCCTAGGATGGTCGGGGGAGTTAGGGAAGTTACCAATCCGAACCCAACTGCCCCTAAACTAATCATCTTTTTTATTTTTAAGTTTGGTTTAACAAAAATCATGGGTATATATAAGGAAACTTGTGAGTGAATCATGACTTTATTCAAGGGAAGTCATGATTACAACTTTTTAGATATGACTCGTGGGTTGCATATAGGCTTACCCATGAGTGACACGCAATTTTTTATGATAGGACCCATGAGTGCAAGGAAAAATCATTCTTAAAAAGTGGAAAAGATGAAGTACTCAATATGTATTCAAGAGCCAGCTCGTCTATAGGGTTATGGTTAATTCAATCCATAATGTCCTTTTGTGTACAGACATGATTGACTCGTTACTTGGATGGAGAAGTTTCTTTTCATGGCATAACATATTCCCCCTAATGTGTGAGGTTAGAGGGTATCGATTGTAAAAATACATTACAATATTTTTTAAATCAAAGGACTCAGTATCAATGTCATAGAGAAGCACCTGAAACAGACAAAGCAAGGTCATTTACAAAACCATCACTAAGTATGCCATGTTCAAAAATGTGGAACACTATCTCCTTTACAAGATTCGTTTACATCACATAATACGAGAAACAGGGCCACATATGTTTTACAAAGGTGGATCAAATATACAATAGTACAATGATATATCTTCAATAGTCAGGAATAGTTTCACAGGGCATGGCACAATCTTGCACAACTTAGGTTATGTAAATTGTAATCCAAGGTCTTTGTCCAAATCCATAGAAACCAGTATGAATCCTACCATGTGAATACATGAGTTGAAGTTGAACATGGAAGGATACCATCAGATTACCAATTAAAGAGTTGTACTAGAAACAAATGCAAAGGAGTCCACCAATATGAGTAGTGGATCCTAAGGCACTATCTTTGAAACTCTAGGTCTTCTTCTGTAGGAGGTACTGATAGGAATCCATTAAGCGAAGAGGAAGGCAATGAATCCTTCAATAGGTCACATGAGTAAATGATAGACTAGATAAGGGAAGGTGTACGTAAGATGATCTCAGAGATGGAAATGATAGGGATAAGGATGAACAGATAGGGGGTAAAGATCCTTGAACAGTGAGCACAACACAAAGATGACCCAAGGAATATTTTAACTTTCAAATGGCACAACTAAACCTATATTCCATGTAGGAGACATAGACAGACTCCAAGTGTATCAGGACAAGTGGAGGAGTAATGACTCAAAGTGTTAGTTTGAACGAGGAAGTAGAAAATGAGGCATGAGTATCATGAGGCTCAAACTAGTGCTTTGTTTAAGGATGACTTGTTGCTAGAAATTATAAATCAAATAGTGTGCATCCTTCCTTTCCTTTCTTGTTAAGTTTTAACAAGTCCAAGAAAGTCAACTTGATTCTTTCTTAATTTTTGAGCAAGCTTGAAGAAAAGAGAGAATAGTGCTTGATATAACATTGATCCATGGATTTTACAAGCCCAAATTAGTAAGTGCTTGTCAATGTTTTCATAGTTTTGAGAGCTTGAAAACTCCAAATAATACTCTAAGGGGGTAATTTTTCATAAATTTAGTATCCTGAGTCTGAAAAAGTATAAAACAATCCAAAGGAGAACTCTCTTAGATTCCTAAGAACTAAGGTATAAATTTTCCATACTTAGTCGGCAAGGTCCGAAAAAGGGGTAAACTATCACCAAACCAATGCTCCTTCAAAAGAAAGCATGTAGCCTTAGTTTAACGAGTGTAAAGGAAGGAAAGATCACTCGAAAAGTTCCATTTATTTACGAGAATGGGACAGACAACAATAAACTCGATGCTTTGTACTGAAGTTTAATGAGCATGACAATGGCATAAAGAATGCTCAGAACATTTTTCAAGTTTAGGTCCAAAGCACAAAAAAAGAGAAAAGTACGCTCAAACAGGTTCCTTTTCCATAAGTTTAGTCCTCTAGGCCCAGAAAAGAGATAAATTTATACCTGAAGATACTCTTCTAGATTCCGAAGAAAATAGAGTATTCATTTTTCGTAAATAATCCAAGGGTCCAGAAAAGGGTTAAACTTATACCATTATGGATGATCCTTCATTTACTTGAATGAGTCTGAAAGAACAAGAAACTCTATCTAGTCATGTTCAAGGATTTAGACCAAGGCTTGAAGATAACTCCATAGGGAGGGAGCCTTACAATCAAGGTTAGTTCAGTAAAAAAAAAAACAAAATGAGGCTCATTTTTGTGTGAAAAACAACTATGAAGGCTCCTGCAACCTAGCAGAATGCAGCATGGGTACCA
This sequence comes from Pseudotsuga menziesii, assembly GCA_001517045.1. Lineage (NCBI taxonomy): Eukaryota > Viridiplantae > Streptophyta > Pinopsida > Pinales > Pinaceae > Pseudotsuga > Pseudotsuga menziesii. The sequence continues at coordinate 10,446 of LPNX010093788.1, read as the reverse complement.
GAATCAACAACAAGTGTTCTAACAAGGGTAACCCATGTGAGATAGGCTCTAACCATGGAAGAACAATGATGTTTGAAGGGTAAGTAGAGGTTACAAATCGTAATCCATGGATAAAAAGGAGATCCTAAGGTTCATGAGGGGATAAGGTATAAGTGCAAGATGAAAAATAAGACCAAATCCTATCCTATATGTCGATGAAACATACTCCCAATTCATCCATAACCTGTATTAGCTAGGTAAAAACAATCAACATTGGTTCAAATGAAAGAAATTGACCAAAACTATATAAAAGGAGGTAAAAATTTTGAAATTTGTAATATAAATAGTGAAACTTGATTCAAAATCATTTCATTTGATTTTTACCACTATTAGTGCAGGTTTTACCTCTAGTATTCAAACAGCTCGTGTGCTCAAACCAGTGGATGAATTTTCAATCCGCAAGTTGCATGTAACCCATATCTCCATCTTCTTTGCTTTCATGCTTTCAAATTTTGATTTTCATGATTTTTTTATGTTTTTGAAAATATTTAAGGGCACCACACAGCACTCATGGGTATCCCATTACAAATTTGTGAATTAGCGAAATAATCATGGGTTTGTAATGGGGAAACTAAGAGTGACATGCATTCACTACAACAAAAACTGGATTTAGAGTTAGATTTAGCGCCAGATTTTAGTGTAATTTTTTCTCAATTGTGATGAACAATCTGGCGCTAAAACAGGCGCTATTGTACATTTTTGTAAAACGCCATCTATTGCGTCTTTTGTTTCGTCTTTTTAAACGTCCATTTTTGCTTCCTTTGTTGCGCCCATTTTTTTGCGTCTTTTTTTACACCTTTTTTGTGCCCAATTTTGCATCTTGTATTGCATCTTTTTTACGCCCTTGGTTACATCCTTGTTTGCACCCAGTTTGGCGCCCAGTTTAGCATCCAATGTTGCGTATGATGTTGCCCCTAATTTGACGTCAAGTTTGGCACCCAATTTTGTATCTATTTTTACGTCTACATTTGCATCCAGCTTTACGTCTAGTTTTACTTCTAATTTTGCATCCCATTTTACATATTTTTTTGCGTCCATGTTTGTGCCCAAAATATCATCATATTTCACGTCCTCTTTTGCGTCTAGGTTTGCACCTACTATTCCATCCTGGTTGATGTCTTTTTTTGCATCTAGGTTTGCACCCAGCTTGCACCTAATGTTGCACCTATGTTTGTGTGTAATATTGTGTCATGTTTTACATCCAATATTGCATCTAGTTTTACATCCAATGTTTCAACCCATTTTACACCAAATATTGTATTTTGTTTTATGCCTTTCTTTGTGCTAAGTTTTGCTTACAGTTTTGCGCCTAGTCTTGTGCTTGGCTTTACATCGAATGATGCGTCCAATTTTATGCCAACTTTAGCGTCCAATTTTGCGTCCAACCGAGAATCCACTTTTGCATCTACTATTGCATCTAGTTTTGGCATCACATCTTTTGCGTCTAAGTTTGCACCTACTATTCCATCTTGGTTGATGTCTTTTTTTGCATCTAAGTTTGCAACCAGCGTTGCACCTAATGTTGCACCCATGTTTATGTCTAATGTTGTGTCATGTTTTACATCCAATATGGCATCTACTTTTATATCCAATGTTTCATCCCATTTTACATCCAATATTGTATCTCGTTTTAACTCTTTCTATGTGTCAAGCATTGCTCATAGTTTTACGTTTAGTGTTGTGCCTGGTTTTACATCAAATGATGTGCCCAATTTTATGCCAACTTTAGCGTCCAACCAAGAATCCACTTTTGCATATACTATTGCATATAGTTTTGGGCCTAATATTGAATATAGTTTTGAGCATTTAATTGTGTCTAGTTTTTTCATCCATTTTTATGTTTACTGTAATGTCCATTTTTGTGTCCACATTGTCTTATCTGACGTCCACTTTTATATCCACGTTTGCATTTGGTGTGACGTCTACTTTTACGTCATGTTTTTCATCTAGATTTGCAATTAATGTTGCATATAATGTTGCATCCATTTTGTGTTTTGTTTTGTATTTACTATTAATTAAGAATTTAAAATCCAATTATTAATAATGAAATATAACATTTTTTATTGTTTTTGCATCCATTTTATTAACTTCAATTAAATGTTGAAATATATCAAAATTATCAAATATCATTAAAAATTCAAAATTAAAACATAACATTTCTGAAAAAGTCCACTAAAAATTCTCAACATCCATCCAAAAATAGTAATATCATCATATATATAATGCTAATTATTCATCAAAATAACATTGGCAATTTCCAATATAAATAAAGAAACAAGACATTACTAATTATATCACCATCTTCTTTAATCAAATCAACTAAAATTCAAATGTTTGATCAACGTATCAAAACCTTTCATGGATATCACTAAGGTAAAGTAAAAAGAAGTCAAACATATATATGATTTAAATACCAAACTAACAAAAAACAAGTTG
>LPNX010093785.1:89474-101861 GCA_001517045.1 Pseudotsuga menziesii | reverse complement strand
CGTACACCTCGGGATCCGTGCAGCATTTAATGCACTGACAGCAGCCGTACACCTCGATTTGCGTGCAGGTCAGCCGTACACTCTCCTGGAAAATCGGGCCAATAAATGCAGCCGTACTCTGTAATTAATGCAGCCGTACATCAGCAATTATTGTGGCCGTACACCTCGGGAACTGTGCAAGCTAAATGCTGGAATCTTCTCCTTCAAACCCTAACCTGGAATTTGACCTCCTTGGGAAAATTCGACCTCCTTGAGCTCTCCTCCTCTCCTTCATCTGTAAAATGAAAGTCAACTCACTTTTGCCTCCCTCACTCCTTTTTATAATTTCACAGTGAGAGTGAAATTCACATTTATTTATTTCTCATAAATAAATTCACTCACTTACTCACTTTATAAAAAGTGACTTTAGTCATAAAATCACATTTAAGTGACTTTAATGTGAGGGTCACATTTTCCCTCTTAAGTGACTCAGGCAAAATAAAGTCACTTAGGGAACTCCTGACTAGGTACAAAAATCAACAGCGCTGACAACAGGTTATGTAGATTCATCCAGGATGAATGTAAATACCCAGGAAACTGCTGTAGATGTTATGTGATTGTCTGAACTTTATGGGGCTCTCTTGTATAGATTTTCACTACATATTTAGTGTGGAATTGCATGGTAATTGACCTTCATACTTTGTACTTATTAAAAGAATGAGACAGCAGCAAACAGCTATATGAAATCAGACTTTATAGAACAACTTTCAGATCTGTTTATATGCATTAAAGTACTGTGTACATGCCTGTAAGTAATGAAGTATAGATCTGGAAATAAGCCCAAACAATTCTCTGTTGAAGTCTTCACCGATTGTTGTTGAAATCTCTGCATAAGTGGCTACAGGAAGGTTCTTTCTCCACTAAATGCATACCACGTTAATTGACATTGCTGAGACTGTCCCTAGAAATTTCAATTGCTGCTACAAAATACTCCTTGGTGGAGTTGACAATTGTGGTAGTGAATTTACTGATCGGAAGATGGTTGTAGCTGTTGTTATATACAGTCAGATCTGAAGATAGCATGAGATGGGAAGTATGTACCATAAGTGAAGCGCTCAGGTAGAAGTACTTTGATTTGCTGCCCTAAATTGAATACGCAATTGTAAATGTGTCTGGATCCCTGCAAATATTGAGCTGCTACAGTAAAAGTTTTTTAAGCTGCTACAGTCCAAGTTTTTGAGCTGTTACAGTCCCAGTTTAGAGTTGAAGTTGCTACTGTCCAAGTTGACTGAGCCCTAGTCCTGAATGTTGGAGGTGACTGCCTATTGTAGCTGTTCCAAGGAGCAATCTTTTGAAGGGACAAGCCCCATTCAGCTGTTAAAATTCGTCCTCAGCAAAAGGACAAGTTTCTTGGTCTGTCAAGAAGAAAGGCACTGCACTAGCAACAACAGTATTATTTTGATCTCTACAGGTAAGAAAAATATCAGCCCAATTAAGTGACATAAACAGTGACAGTCTTGAAGTGACCCCTTCTGCATAGTGAAGAAGTAATCTCAGTGCCAATCCAAGTAAGTAATTATTGCAGACATCTTGAAGTAGTTCTGTTGATAGATCTCAGTGGTTTGTATAGTTGAATGTGTAATGGTTGGAGCATAGATTGATATTTGATTTGGCTCAAAGATCACATGATGGCAAATTGAGGTTGGCCTGGTTGGTGAACTTGATAGCCCTGGATGACCATAGTTACTAGTTCAGATCTATTTATGATTGGACTGAGTTATATACACTTGACAATGACAACTCAGAATAAAGATATATTTGATATGTTGTCCTGAGCAGTATTTTGGATTGAAAAGTACCTGAGCAGATCCTTAATGTGTAAAGAATGGACAGAACTTTGATGACTTACATGTGCAGACCTAATTGATGACAACTTTGTGAATACATAGGCATCAGTGCAGATCTTGAGAAGTCTTGAAAAGTCTTGGTTGTAATGACAAGTTTGAAGAATGAAGTGGACAGCTTCGCTGATTTGAACAGCAGCAGGTGAAAGTGAACTATGAACAGCGTTCAGATCAGAGGTATAACAGCAGTAATGTCCAGTACAATGATGTGTGCTGAGCAGATATGACCAGCAGCTGAGATGATGAGCCAAGATGATGATCAGCAGTGATGACCAGCTGAAGATGAGCAGAGATTTATGAGCAACGGTGAGCAGTGGTACAGAAGAGTTGATGGGATGAGCAGAGAAGATGAGCAGCTGTGATATGTCAGAGATTTCTTGTTGGTTACATGAATTTACTGTTTTGTAAAAGCAAGCTTGTCTTGCTTTTGAGGTTAGGATACCTCAACCCCTTCTTAGCAGGGTCTAAGAAAACCAGGCAGGGTCCTGGATAAAGAGTAGGTGCTCTATTTATCAGTAGGTGCTGATTTTGCCTAACGGTTGCAGCCGGACCCAAATAATATAAAAAGATTACAAATTCATATGATGTGGTGTTCTTCTGTGTAATGGCTCTTGATGGTTTAACTGCTTTTGATTTATGAATGATGATCTGGAAGATGTTTATGAAATGTTTATGATAGAGTAATGAATTGATGAATTTGTAGCTAACCCTGATAAACTGTGAAAAGGTTGAAATTGGCTGCACACTGATTCACCCCCCCTCTCAGTGTCTACAGCCATGACTTGCTAAGCTTGTATTGGTGGGATGTGACCTCTGCTAAGCTTGTATTGGTGGGTTGTGACCTTTGTTAAGCCTGTGTTGGGGGCCCATGACCTGTTAGTACCTGTTTTTGGGAAACTGTGAGCCTGTTGGAGCAGGCCGTGACCTGTTAGAGCCTGTTTTTGGGGGACCGTGGGCCTGTTGGAGCAGGCCGTGACTCGTTAAAGCTTGTTTTGGTGAGTCGTGAGCTTGTTGAGTTTGTGTAGGGGTGCCGTGAGTCAGCTAAAGGTTTCCATTGTCCCTCTCAGACTCTTTGAGGTTGCCATTGATGTGTATGAGAGTGCCATTGTCTTTGTGAAGGTGCTGCTATTGGTTGAAGGTGTTAGTGTATGCCATAAGGCTGCCTCTGCACATTAGAAGTGTGCTGCTATTTGGTTGTTGTATGACTGTTCTAAAGACTGTCATTTATTGCAGCAGGGGGTTTTACAGTTGTGGACTATTTTTGGTTAGCATTTTGAAGTTAACCTTGGATTGTTTGTGGGCTTATCACTGAATCTTCGACTGTTTGTTGAGATGCCACTTTATTGGGCTGTTAGAGCAGATCATTGATTGCTTGTGACTGATTGGTGAGGTCACAGCCAAGTATGAGTTGTTACAAGAGGATTGTTGCATGTTTGGGCTAATTTTGTTAATTTTGTACCTAGGAAAGTGTTCCCCTAGGTGACTTTAGCCTTAGTCACTTAGAGAGGGGACATAAAGTGACCCTTGCATTAAATGACTTACGTGAAGCATTTAATTTGACTATAGAGTGTAAAGTCACTTTTTGATAAATTTAAGTGGGTGAGTGAAATTAATATTTTGAGAATTAAGTATGAGCAATTAATTTCATCTGTTGATCTAATCTAATCTCCACCGTTAGATTAGATGGACCCTAGGGTTCACTCAAAAAGGCAAGGGAAAGGCATTTTTGCCTCATTCTTGAGATGAGAGTGAGCTAAGAGAGAAGAAGAAAGAGAGGGCACAAATTTTAAGACACCCTGCTGAAGAGATTTTGGTGGGGACAAATTTCGAGATTGCCTTTATTGTTTTGCACAGAACTCGAGGAGTGTAGAACTGCATTTATTGCAGGCACATATTTCGAGGAAAGTACGGATTCCGTACCGTATGGTTTTGGGCATGGTTTTCATGAAAAAATCAAGCACAAATTTCGAGGAAGATCTCTGGCACATTTCTCGAGACAACAGACAGGTTTTTGTGGCACAATTTTCGAGGCCGTACGTCTGCATTTAATGCAGTCCGTACAGTATGGTCTTTGACTGTTTTTGGCACTGTTTTCGAGGGCAACATTTAATGCTCTTAGGCATAGAAATCGAGGGCTGTTATTTCTGCACATTTTTTCGAGAAGAAATTTGCACGGAAATCGAGGTAGCTTTTGCATAGAAAACGAGGCAGCTTGCTTGGTGATTTGCATTGGTTGAGATACGTTGTACTTTGACTGTAAAAGTTGTCTGAATTTTTTCCTGAAGAAATAATAAACTCTCTCTCTCTCTGACCGATTTTCCCCTTGTGGGTTTTTCCAGGGCCATTGGCCAAAAATCTCTGAGTACTGTGTGTTGAATGGCGTGCATTTTATTTACTTTCTGTCCATGAAAAAGTGAAGTTACAGCAGTGTTATTAAGTCTGAAATTTATGTTTATTTCCAGCATTTAAATTTCTGGGTTTGCAAAAAACAGAGACAATTTTTTTAACTTATAACTAGAGGCTGAAATTTGTGAAAAATCTACATGGTATCAGAGCTGAGTGGGGCAGAAAACTAAATATTTGTAGACAGACAGTGATTTCCAGAATTCATAAAACTTTTGTGACAGTAGTACATTTTTGTTGAAGCTTGTTCCTTGAGAAAAATGACTTCCGTTGGGTTAAGAACTGAGGATAGGTTGGATGGGGCAGCGAACTTTGTCTGATGCAAGTCCCGGATATTACTTGTGTTGAGAGAGAATGAGTTGTGGGAGGAGGTAGTTAGAAACACTGTGCAAATCCCATTGCTATTACTGTTGCTACCGATGTGGTAGCATATGCAACCTTTAATAAGAAGGATATTAAAGCCATGAGGATTATCTTGGATGTTGTTAAAGACCATGTTATACCACACATTTCAGTGAAGGATTATGTAGATGAGATGTGGAGTGCTATGACCGAATTGTTTGAGAGTTCCATTAAGAATAGGAAGATGGTTCTGAGAGAGAAACTAAAGAGTATCAAGATGGTCAAAGGAGAGGTTTGTATGGCTTATCTTACTAGGATCTCTCAGGTGAGAGATGAGCTTGCAACTGTTGGGGTGGTTATTACTGGTCCTGAGCTAGTGCGGACAACCTTGAATGGGGTGACACAACCTTGGCCTGTGTTTGTACAGGGTTTGGTGGCTAGGGAGAACTTACCTTCATGGGACAGGGTCTGTGATGATTTTGTTCAGGAGGAGACTCGGAGGGGTCTTTTGCAGTGCAATGGTTCGACTAGTAGGCAGGATGGGGAGGATGTGGCATTGACAACGAAGGGGTAGAAGAAGAACAAGAAGGGTCCCAAGAAGGGTGGGGCCAAGCAGCAGGATGGGCAGAAGAAGGGTCTAAGCATTGTTAAGTGCTTTGCATGTCACAAGATGGGACACTATTCTGGGCAGTGTCCGAACAAGAAGAAGAAGAAGCAGTAGCAGACAACAGCTTCAGTGGATGTCAATGACTTTGCTGTGAGATTTCAGAGTGAGTTTTCACTGTGCATTGGGCATATTGAGAGAGAGAGAGCATCTATTCTCACCAGTGCGGATGTTGATAGACAGAGGGAGTTTTCCCTGGTGACAGACCATTCCTATGGTGCATCTACTTCTAGCACTTGGTATATAGATAGCGGAGCCTCGAGCCACATGACAGGTGCTCGTGAGATGTTCTTCGAGCTTTCACAGACAAAGACACCCAGGGAGTTAGTGAGGGCCATCTAGATGCTTGATAGTTGGGCATGTTGTTGGTGGTTAGTACATGTGATTTTGAACCTTCTACTTTTAAGGAGGCTTCCCAACATCATGTTTGGCGAGATGCCATGATGGATGAGTACCATTCCATCATGAAGAACGATGTGTGGGAGATAGTTTCAAGACCTCAGGGTTCTCGGTGGCTTTACAAGCTAAAGCATGCAGTGGATGGGAGTGTGGAGAAGTACAAAGCCAAGTTTGTAGCGCGGGGGTTTTCACAGGTTGAGGGTATTGATTATGATGAGACTTTTGCGCCAGTTGCTCAGTATTCTTCTATCAGGGCATTGATCTCCATTGTAGCGGAAATGGGTTGGAAGATCCATCAGATGGATGTGAAGACCGCATTTCTCAATGGGATCATATAGGAGGAGATTTATGTTAAGCAGCCTCAGGGCTTTTGAGATTCATGAGAGAGAGTCCCATGTTTGCAGGTTGTAGAAAGCCTTATATGGGTTGAAGCAAGCTCCTAGAGCTTGGTACTCCAGGATTGATTCTTACTTGCTGAGTATGGGGTTTTAGAAGAGTGAAGCAGATCCGAAACTCTACTTCATCATTGTTGGAGATGATCCGCTTATTCTTCAGCTATATGTTGATGACTTGTTTATCACAGGGGGAGAGAGACCCATTGCAGCTTGCAAGAAGGATCTTGCAGCAGAGTACGAGATGACTGATATTGGGTTGATGCATTATTTTTTAGGATTGGAGGTTTGGCAGGAGCTTGGACATATTTTTCTGGGACAGGGAAAGTATGCGGTTGATATTTTGAGGAGATTTAGGATGGAGGATTGCAGGCCGATGTTGACACCGATGATCACCAACTGGAAGAAGCTTCATGTTTCTAAGGTTGAAGAAAGCCTTATATGGGCTGAAGCAAGCTCTTAGAGCTTGGTACTCCAGGATCGATTCTTACTTGCTGAGTATGGGGTTTCAGAAGAGTGAAGCAGATCCGAATCTCTACTTCATCATGGTTGGAGATGATCTGCTTATTCTTTAGCTATATGTTGATGACTTGTTTATCACAGGGGGAGAGAGGCCCATTGTAGCTTGCAAGAAGTATCTTGCAGCAGAGTACGAGATGATTGATATTGGGTTGATGCATTATTTTTTGGTATTGGAGGTTTGGCAGGAGCCTGGACATATTTTTCTGGGATAGGGAAAGTATGCGGTTGATATTCTGAGGAGATTTAGGATGGAGGATTGCAGGCCGATTTCAACACCGATGATCACCAATTGGAAGAAGCTTCATGCTTCTAAGGGAGAGTTGGTGGATCCTACTTTATATCGTCATCTCATTGGGTCATTGATGTATTTGGTCAACACTCGACTATATTTGTGTTTTGCAGTGAACACTCTTAGTCAGTTCATGGTTGAGCCTAGGAGTGTGCATTGGGTAGCTGCAAAACATGTGTTGCGCTATTTAGCAGGGACAGTGGATTTTGGTCTGGACTACAGGAGGTCAGATGGGATCGGATTGGTTGGTTTTACAGACTCAGATTGGGCAGGCAGTGTGGCAGACCGGAAGAGCACTTCCAGATGTTGTTTCAGTTTGGGCTCGGCCACTGTGTCGTGGTTCAGTTGGAAGCAAAAATCTGTTGCGTTGAGTTCTGTAGAGGCTGAGTATATGGCAGCCAGTCAGGCTAGCTGCAAGGCTTTGTGGCTTCGCAAGTTGGTGAATTTATTTGGTTAGGAGATGAAGCCTACGGTGATCTACTGTGACAATCAGAGTTGCATTCAGCTCTTTGAGAATCTAGTATTTCATGACCAGTTAAAGCACATTGAGATCAGATATCATTTCATCTGAGACTATGTTCAGAGAGGAGCAGTTACTCTACAGTACATTTCCATTGAGGAGTAGATAGTAGACATTCTGACAAAATCTTTGGGGAGGGGCAAGTTTGTCTTCTTCAGAGACAATTTGGGAGTGGTGCAGAACACCTTCCTTGGTAAGAGGGAGTGTTAATTTTGTACCTAGGAAAGTGTTCCCCTAGGTGACTTTAGCCTTAGTCAATTAGAGAGGGGGCATAAAGTGACACTTGCATTAAATGACTTCAGTGAAGCATTTAATTTGACTTTAGTGTGTAAAGTCTGTTGTCCGCCGAGATGCACACCAGCAGTAGAAATCTTTTCGAAAGATGTTCCCTCACTAGAAGTGGGGAAGGTGTGGCCTTGGGGACAAGCAATGAGCCAGGTACTATCACCTGAATCCCAACTCCTCCGTTTAGGCTAACTCCTAACGAAGCCAAGGGGGGTAGTCTCTAACAAAGAGTTTTCTATGGCTCTATATTTTTTAAGTGTTTTTGGTGTTATGATGCGGATGGGTGTTTTTTATAAGTTTTTGAATGATTACAACTTTATAATGATGAAATAAAATAATCACAAGATAAATGCAAGATCACAAGATTGAGGAAACAACCACTTCATAATTTAAAGCGAGACAACCACGATAATATAAATGCTCCAAATAGATAAAAAACAAATGAAAATTGATGACAAAGACCAGTGCCTTATGGAGTCAAAGATAGTCTTAAGTGCTTAGGTTGCTTGATACAAGAGTTCAAAGTGGTAACGTTTGTGAGATCGTTTTGCAATTGTTCTTGGTTTATTTTATTGTAAATTTTATGTAATCTTGCTTTAGGTGTCTAGGAAACCTAACCGGAAATACTTTTAGTGGCTCCTTTCGAAGACATGACAGACCTGTCTGGGATCACAAGCTAGGTGTTCAAAGAATTTAACTAGCGAGTGTCCAGATTGGGTTACCTGACGCCCACACTTGGAATTTGCCCACTACCCAAGTATTTATCGAGATAACGCCGGTGCGTTGGTTATGGGTTTGAAAGTTTTATTATGTTGAATCTTGTAAGATTAACAGTCCAATGCCGTTTCTGAGTACTCCTATTTTAAGGTTGGTCAGAGTATACTCCGGCAAGGAAACAACGAGATAAATTCGAATTTTATTAAAAGGGAGAGATGTGTTGCAAATTTTAATTAGAACACACAGGAATGCTCTCTGATAGAGAGTGTTCTTGATCCTGCCTTATGGCCTGATTCAAGAGACTCATCTAACCTACATGCAATGCAATGCAACAGATAAAATGCTCTCCGACAGAGAGTGCTCTTGACTCATCTTGCGACAGGTTCAAGAGACTTATTTACACTATATGAGATGCAAGTTACAAATAAGGAACACAAGTGATAGCTCAACAAATAAAAATGTAAGATTGAAACTAGCAATTAGTGGAAAGTAAATCTAAGCTAGCAATCACTATTCTAAAGCAAAATGAAACTAAACTAGCAGAATATTTCTAAATGCAAAAGATGGAAAAATTAATCGAATCTACTCAACAGATATGACAAAGATCTAAGCTAACCAAGACAACACTCTTCCCCAAATGGGGAAGAAACACAAAAATGGGAGGCCTTATCCCACTTAGCTTTTATCATTAATACTTTACAAGATGAGGGAATTTAGCCTTTTGAAAATGAAGAAAGTGACTAATCAAGAGAACTTGAAGCCTTATTATGACTTGTACAAAGGAGAATGATTTTTTGAGTTTGGATCCTCTTCTTGGTATGGTTCTTCGTTTTAGCTCTAAATCTTTTGGATCTAGCTTTGCTTGTTCATTCTTTGCTTGATTTTGCTCTTTGTTCACCTGTAAGTAAGAGCTCTAAACAACAACTAGTAAAAGTGTTAGGAAACCAAATTTTAACTTGGGAAGATGAAAGTGAACGAGATGATAAGTGCCTAATGAGATGAATAAAAGCCCAAAACAGTAAAACAAGACAAAAAATCAGACCTTGGAAATGAGAGGAAAAACTTGCCTTTTATGGCTCAAAATGCACGTTTTTCAATAAAATGACTTGAAATTTTTGAGAAATAAAATTTTAAAGATTTTTTAAATATTTTAGGCTAATTTTCAGAACTAGAAAATAGCAGAAAATTGCAAAAAACAGTAAAAAATCAGCAAGATTGAAATGACACGCTTTTCGAGAAAATGATGAAAAAATTAAAAAATTTTTGAAAATTTTATAAATTGAAGGCTAATTTCTAGAATTGAAAAATAGCAGAAAAATGTCAAAAAATCAGCAAAAAAAACAAGATTAAATTTGCACGTTTTTCGAGAAAAAGTACAAAAACTTAAAAAAAATGTTTTGGAATTTTTTTTGATTTTTAAATGAATTACCAGAATTGAAAATAAATGAAAAAACACAGAAAAACTAGCAAGCCAAAAAATGGAAAATTGCATGTTTTTCGAGAAAACTCGTGCACGTTTTCCAAGGCAAAAAAGAAGTCAAAAAATTGACTTTTAAGCACTAGTCTTGAAATTTCCAGCTAGCTGACAATACGCAAGACATAGTGGGGAAAGAGAAGTGACACGCAAAACAATGCAGCAATTGAGAACAAATCCCAAGGTATTTCTCAACACAAAAGTTTGGCAAAAAGAATGATGGATTTACAAGTTTGTAATGAAACTGGGATCTTAGATCTAGTAAAAATTTAAGATTGAAAATATTAGATCTAAACCCAAGCAAGTAGATCGAAGTGTGAAACTTTGATCTACTTAGCCAATCATAATGCAAGATCTAGAGATGTGAAAGAGTTGAGAATATTGCACTATTTTGAAAGCAAATCAAAAGATAAAACCTGTGAGTGTAGTAGATCCGCGTTGTAGTAACCGATGTAACCAAGAGATTTTTGAAGTAGTTTGTTTGATGGATGAGGCAAGCAAGCCCTTCGTTTCTCGATTTCTTAAAGTAGAAGCCTCCTTTGGGAACTTGTAGGATGAATGTATAAACCAAGCAAAAGCTCTTGCACCTGGGATAATCCCTGAAAGCCACAAAACTCAAGAGAAAAGCATAGATCAAATCTATGTCACATGGTTCGGGTTCGAATTCGAGTTCGACAACCTTGAAATTCGATTCGAATTTGATTTTTTTTATGAAGTTCGGGATGAGGTTCGGCATTAGGTTCGCCAATATAAAAAAATCATATATATATATATAATAAAATATACAATAAAAAAAAATGACTAACAAATAAAGAAAAGACATTAGATTTTATCATTATGCTCAATGTTGCATCTTGCATGTACACAAAGTCACTGTTCACGAGTAAATGTGCACTGGAGCATTGGTGCAGTAACTGTGCAGTGGAGTCGCGGGCTGTGGTGTCACGGTGTGCACTATATAGTGCTACAGAGTCACAATCTTTGGAGTAGTGAACAGTCAATAGTGAAAGAATGATGTTGGTGGCTCAATGCAAGGGATCCGGATAAGCGACTTGAAATTGTGGGAACTCGACTATGGCAACAAACAACAAAAACGGGAGCAAATGTGGCTGAATGCAGGCCCATGGGAATAAGGGACTCAAGGAGCAACACACTTGGGAGTAAATGCGGGCAGCGATATGACAGTGGAACGCGGGAACGGGCGGAAAAGTATAGTGACTCGGGTTAAAGTTTTAAAAAATAATTATATTAAAAACTAAAATTGCTGTGAAATTCAACGAATTTCAACCCTAATTTGTTCGTTTCTACTTTAAATTCGTTTTCAAGTTCGGATTAAATTCGTTTAAATTCGAATTCGATGAGGTTCGTTTAGGTTCGATTCGGTTCGATTTGGAGTTCGGCTTTGATAAAGTTCAGCGAATTTCGAATTTCATGGATAAAATTCGCCGAACCCTGTGACATAGGATCAAATAATATTGTGCTAGATTGTTAGCCTTTTAATGACAAGATCATATACTTAAGAATCAAAAGAGATGACCTAAGAATGGTATCACCTTAAACAAGATGAAGCATAGTATACAAAGAACTCTCACATGGACCTCCAAAGTCTTCTTGCGTTATTCAAATTCAAAAGATATTACAAATTTCCCTAGAGTGTACTTGCACAAATTCTCGATGAATAAGAGAGAGAAAAGCACCTCTATATATACAAAAACAAAAGACAGATAGGGCTCAAATCCCTAAATCTTGACTAAGAGTAACACCGGAGCAAACTACGGTGATTTCCTTGTTTGAATGAAGCCTTGGCAATTGATTCGAAGTTGAACTGAGTTGTAACTGAGCTATAACTGAGTGCTGGAGTAATGAGGGGGGGTGAGGTGTCCTATCCTCTCTCGTAATGATCACCCAGCCAATAGATAACCCACATTTCAACCAAAAACGAATTTGACCAAAGAGGGCAAATTTCTGATTGATAGTTCATCTGCTACACTCCGATACTTGATTTGAAATTGACCGATGTTGACTGGAATCATCATAAATGCTTCGTGCCGAGCTAATTAGCTCTTTATTTTATTCAATTTGGCCTTTTTTGGAGATATTTTGATTTTCTCCAATTTATTATTTTTATTTTTATTTTAATTAATATCTCATTTTTTGGGTTTTTTGAGAAAATATTAATTATAAGGCCAAATAATAGTCCGAAACTTAGGATAAGTGTGTCTAGGGGCTAAATGAATGTTTTGGCTTAGAAAATAAGTGTTTATCTGCCAAAAACACCTCTCGGACCAATTAATTATTACAAATTGAAAATGTTCAATTAAACCATGGTCAAAATGGTTTTTAATTATTTGAAAATTTATTTAATTCCCTATAGTCAAAAAATAAAAAATAAAAAATCACCACGCGTCCGGGAAATTTTTTTTCGAACATTGTTTTAATGTATCCTAGGGCCTATGAAATGACCATAGAACATACCAATCAGTGTTGCCAGAGCGTG